>MNCI01028703.1:170787-209091 GCA_015680685.1 Gnetum montanum | reverse complement strand
ATACATGTGGGATAAAACACATCCCCACATCAAATGCAACATTAAAGGAAATACAACAATTAATGTATTTGTCTTCATTTTTCCAACAAGAGAGGGGCCTACCCCAAGGAATGATGGAGGCCTGTGGCCCCCAAGGAATGATGGTTGCCTGGGGCCCCCAAGTCAAATGTCTATGGTCTTTGTCGAATAGGATTTATAAACTAAAGAGTGACATGAAAGTGAGACACCTTTTTTAAGTTGAGCTAATGTGTTAATGTGTACTACTATGGACGCATGAACTAAGTATGTAGTAGTTACTAATTTAGTACCTATTAATGGAATGAACAATAGAAGTGTTGCATTGTTTATGAGGTTTCTATTGTATTCTGATTATTCATGTGTTGCATGACCTATTTGCATCAAAATGATTTCTTTAACTGATTAGAACATAGAACATTCCTTTGTAAACCATATGTATATATATCAATGTGTATATATTCTTTGTTGTATGTTAATATAAAGTTTAGCATTTGTTATCTCTAGGCGCTACTATGCAAATACTAAGTATTAAGAAAAGGCGACAACAAGTATGATCCATTGATATTTATAGTTTTGTAATGTGTAAGGAGATAAAAAAGAAAAACCTAGCTTGTGAATCAAGTATGATTGCATAATTCTAAAATGATCTTTTGGAGAAATAAAACATATTAAATCAAACATAAAATCCCCTCTCTCAATAGTAGTATAAAGGTCACATGATGACCTTTCAAGATAATGCAACATGGATTATATTGCAATGTACTTAAAGGAGAAGGTGTTTCCCTGGCCAAGTACTTTAATTTTATGCTTTTCTTAACTCTTGTTCATGCCACTCCCATCCATTGTACTCTATGACTTCATTTTATGAGAGGACTACACCAATAACAACACCACTAGGAGCACATCTTTAGTAGTACACAGGTAAACTAAAATAATAATAATAGTAACAAGAAGGTGTTTGCTTGGCTAGGTACTTTAATTTTATGCGTTTCTTAACTCTTGTTCATGGCACTCCCATCCATTGTATTCTATGACTTTATTTTGTGAGAGAAGGACACTACAATAGTAACAACACCACTAGGAGCACATCTTCAACAGTACACAGGTAAACAAAAATAATAATAATAATAATAGTAACAATGGTAACAACAATAAAGAATGAGAAGGATTGCAAGAGTACAACAATGAAGAAGAGGAAACAATACTTGATGGCTAAGAAAAATGGGTCATTCAAAGAGGTTTTGAAGGCTACAAGGTGGATGCATAGTTCAACCTTGTTTCACAATCTTGAATGCTTATTGAACAAGGCTGAAATATGATTTTAATTTTAGAATTCTTTCACCATCTTAAATGCTTACTAATTTGATTTTTATTTTCAAGATTTTGGATTTTTGAATCTTCGTTTTTGTTGATCTCCATGCTTGTCCTCAGGATTTTAAGCCTAAATGAGTTGGATGAGAGTTGTTTCCAAATGAACTTGGGAACACCCATAAAGATTTGGGGCAATTTGGCATAAAGATTTGCCAATAGGGGCTAAGGATCCTTGATATGAGGATTGGTACCACCAAAAAAAGCAAAAGCATCTTAGGCCCATCTTGATCTTGAAAATCTTAGAGTGGATTCTAAGTATTGGCATTGTGGTGATTTCTCAGGTTTAGCCTGAATTTCTTTTTATGAAACTAATCTTGGATTCTTTTTATGATTCACCAACTTGTGAAATTCTTAACCCTACAATAAGACCTTTTTAGTTCAAATTTAGATATATTTGTCCAATTTATTAAGCAAAGGAGCTAATAAACAAAAATCTAATTTAGATATATTCTTCTAGCTATTGATTGTTATGATCTGATTTTGATGAATTATTGGCAGTGGATTCTTAGAAACTAGACGAATATAAACTAAGTAAATTTCCTATGTATCATCTTCTATGATGGGTTGACAATTGTGTAGTATAAACAACCTGATAAGAATTGCCACATTTTCTTTATGGTTGTAGGTATAATAGATTATTATATCAATAACAATTAAACCTATGTTTAGCTTGCTATGATAGCAAATAATTTGCATGTCTTCCTTTATGGATTAAAGCTAGAACTAGAAGTGTAGTTGCTATGATGATTAAACCTATGTCTCCTTTTATATCAATAATGATTAAAGCTGTGTTTAGCTTGCTATGATAGCAAATAATTTGCATCTCTCCCTTTATGGATTAAAGCTAGAACTAGAAGTGTAGTTGCTATGATGATTAAACACGTCTCCCTTTATATCAATAATAACTAAACCTATGTTTAGCTTGCTATGATAGCAAATAATTTGCATATCTCCCTTTATGGATTAAAGCTAGAACTGGAAGTGTAGTTGCATTATTAATTTCAGGATAGCTTGATTTAATTTTAGTGGTGTGGCTTATATTATCTCTAGTTAGAAGATTTAAATTAAGATGATTTTGTATTGTGAATGTTGCAGGAAATACAGAAGATATCAGTATGCCATTGAATAGATCTGAAATCACCGATTTATATGTTTCCTATCACCAACTGCTTGATTGAACAGATTTTATGATGAATAACATTGTCTGAAGATATCATAACTTGATTTGTGAATAAGAAAATTGCAGGTCTACACGTTATAACAGATGAAATGAATCTTGCATAGATTGTTATGGCTGCTATTTGTTTTTCATGATTGTCTTCCAGCACCAAAAATCAACACTGGTTAAGCTAAAATCTGAATATGGTGTTTTAAGCCAGTTAAATTTTTACTTACCTTTTCTTCTGTTGGAATATTGAAGAAAACAGAAATTGCACTTGAGCATTAGAATATATTCTAGAGTTCTACTCAAACATTATGTGTTGTTGATTAGAAAATCAGAATTTATTTACTAGCATATGCAAATCCAAGGCAACAAAGCTGATACTGTATCTTTAATAAAACCTAGAGTATATCGTTGCCATGGATACTCTACAGGTGTATTGCCAAGCGGAAGGCGTTCATGGGCTTAATGTTGCTGGGATTGACTGCCTTACAGAACATTATGCGGATGACACAATGATTTTTTCATGAGTAGCAGTTTTGCAAGCACAGGCTATCAATAGGGTGCTTGAGTGGATGGCGAATGAAATTGGGCTGGAGATCAATAAAGCAAAGTGTACGATGTCTCTGTCCAATGCCTCCAGCCTAGTTAAACGTCACATTTTGCAAGTGCTGAGAATGGTGGCAGGTACTGATCAAGATAGTTATTTGGGGCTTCCTATGTTTGTGTGGCACCAAAAAGATACTTGGAGCGCCCTTATTCGTCAACTGCAACAATGGGTTGAACATTGGGCTGTGAGATTTCTAACACAGAAAGGTCATATGTTGCTGGCTAATTCCATTTTGCTGACAATGGCTCGTTTTACTTAAAGGTATGGGGGTTTTGTTGTTGGGGAGTTGTCATTGCTAGGGGTGTTTGGTTTGGGGTGGGTTTGCATTTTTGGGTGGAGAGTGGGGAGTCTGACATCCACCTTGATGTGATGGATATTCCACTTTTGTACATATCTCACTGTTTTGTTTTCATTTCAATACAAATGTTGCCTGACCTCTTCTCAAAGGAAAAAGAAATAGAACCTAGAGTATATGTGAAATTCCATGTACTAAATGTTAAAGTGTGTTGGCAACTTATTTTCCCATCATTATAAATGATGGTTTATTGAACTAAATATTATGTTGGCAACTTATTTTCCTATCATTATGCATGATGGTTTGTTAACTATCGTTGGTTGTCCCTAACTTGAGGTTTTGGTTAAGAGTTTTTACAATTTAATTTATCATTTATGTGCTTGTCAGCCCGCTGTTCATTTAAACAAGATGATTAATCTGCATTGTCTAAATCATGAATATTGTATCATTGGTTACGATATAGTGAATAGATATGGAGATGGCTTCTCAACTGCTATGCTTGTATTTCAAAATGCAGTATGTTTTCCTATGGCTCACTTTGTGTATCACTGGTTATGTTATGCTGTACAAATTTAAAACTACTAAGAGGAATGGGTTGAGTTTATTTTCTTATAGCTTATAGATGAACTAGAAGGCTATAGATATGACATTTGGATTGCATTGTTGATGCATAACATATATTAAAAGATGTCAATCATCCTATCAGAATTTCTTCTTGTCAGATCCTTGGGCCACTATTTACGTTATATAATATTCTATATTTAGAGGTTACCTTTTACGTTGAATTGCTTCTTGTTAATGTTAGGCTAAATGCAAGTTGAATTTGTGATGGTTGGTTAACTCCAGCGTTGTATTTCAGACAACATTTTGGGAATTAGCTACCACTCCCTACAGTGGGGTGTTACAAGTTGTGGGGCATACAGCCGTTGATAGAGCATAACAAAACAGGACTAACATGGATATACACATTTACAATAGACATGCAAAAAAGCTATGAACTGTAAAAGAGGAACATGCCTTACACTTACCCTTGGCGTAAGTGCTGTTAACACCCATTCTTTACCTGGCTTCTCTCATGTTTCCAGTGTCTGAAATCTCTTTTCGTTTTTACTAGGTAGTCTTTTATAATTAAGGTATAATATATCGCTAATGAAAGATAGTTCATAAAATTCGACTTTCAGGGTAGTTCAGTTTTTACCACGGAAATCTCTATACATGATACAGCCGTCTATGTAAAAAATTTCATATTTAATATCCCCTCAAGACACAAATAGACAATAAAAAGAAGTGTTTCGTGTGATCTAACTAAACATAGTAAAGACAATTAAATTTTTTAATTGGTAATGAAGATAAAACATTATTGGGAGATAATGTTGCAAACTGTTCATGTAATATTTGCTAATTAACATATTTCTAAAATTCCCAGATAATTTCACTCAAATCTCATCTCAATAAACTATTTTTCCTTGTAAAAATGTGTGTTTCCTTGTAGAGTAAAATTACATAATATTTATGCTCTGCTTTATACCATCAATCTAATAGGCCATATAAAATAGAACAAAACAGAACTTGAAGAACCTTACAAATTTTTTTTTAAAATACGAAAAGAAGCAAGAATGGAACTCTCGTACCTTTGAATCAAGCCATGTGACTCAACTGCTTCTCCAAACTTTTGCTTCACTAGCGCTCCATTACGACCCTCAGAAGTATTTATCTACGAAACAGAAGAAAAATTTTAGACTACAGGTATAATTAAATATATTCAAAACTTTTAGAATTGAGTTTCTAGAAAAAAGAACAATTATTTATGTCTGTATTAGAACCCGATTACAAATTAGAAAGGCTCATGACGAGTGAATAAACAGTGAAGCTATAAGAGAGTGCTAGGAACTTATACATCCATCTTAGATGGATATTTCTTGTATTCGTTGAGCATTGGTTTTCCATTCTGTGTTGAACATTGGCGGTTTGGTTTCTCAGCTTTGATATTGGCATTTTTTTATATAGCATCAGGCTTATACATTCTGTGTTGTGCTTGGTAGCTTTTTGGTTTCTTATTTTTCAGATCATTTGGTTTATTTATCTACTCTTTTTAGCATACAGCTGCATTAGTTTGGATGAGCCGTTTTCAGCTATCATGCCTAAAACTCTGGTGGTAAGCACCCACCTAGGCGGCAGTTGGACTGAGTAAAACAGATTCAATAATTACTCACAAAAATAGTTTTTTTTTTGTGAAGAATTATGTTCATATTTTGTTTTAATGAGGTTAAATTTTGTGAAGTACTTGTGCTTAAATGGTATATTTTCTAATTGAGTAGCATTAATTATATGCTTAAAAATCAGTTCTTGAGCATTTACTCCCCAATCACTGCTTTATGCATATAGACTAGAGCATTTCCAATTAAAACCAATTATTGTCTTCAAACATGTAATCCATTATTGCAATGAATGTTTAAAGGAGGCAAGGCTGCTTATTCTGGCTACTTTTTAGCTGAAGCAACCCAGTAACTGCCATTTAAGTTACAATTTTTATTATTTATGATAGTTGTTACCTTCATTTATTTTAAGTTTACATGTAAATAAAGATATCCATATTGTTTAGAGACAATGAAAATGATTTAACATAAAGGATTTAATGTATTCAAAATTCAAGGGTTCCATTCATGATCAAAATTAAGAGGCAAACATTTGGAATGATGGTAAGGTACTCATTTCTCAACTCATAAGGCTTGGGTTCAACCCTGAGCACAACCACTTGAAAAGAAGTTAAGCTTTCACATGTCTACCAGCCCTCTTCAGAGACACTTGGTGAGATGAGCATTGAGCCTTTGGGTGATGACCCATTCATGATCAAAAGTAGGATGTTCAAGCTAAGCATAACTGAAATCAGGTATGACAAGGACTTTTACTTCCTTGAAAATTCTCTAATAGGATAACTAATCAAGGTGATCTTTTAAATCAACAAAGGTGCTTATCTGAACAAAGTCAAAAGCAAATTTCTCTAACCCAAATACAATGCCATAACAAGAAAGGAAAAAAAGATTGAGAATTCTGTAAGACAGTAAACGATATTTCTTAATTGCCTTCTTGCACTCAGGAAAAAAAAAACTTTTAAGGTATCTTTTCATGATGTAATTACTCAGAAAACCTTATGTTACTATGTTTATAGTTTATGGGCTCTCATTACGCCTACCCCAGGTAAACACAAAAAAGAGAGTGCAAACCTTTTGTTCGTTAAGGATTCTCTTGATATACATTGATCAGTCCTTTTTTTCAAGTACACCCCTTGAACTGTATTCTGTTCTATCATTTCAGTTTTATCTATTCTATAACCATCATTATATTAAATATCAATACAGCATATAAACAACCCGCCCACCAATTTCAAAAAGTGCAGTTACTATGAAAACCTTTACCTCTATTACATCATAACCTTGTTCTTCTGCACAAGCATACACTGCAGCTGACTTTCCACACTGCATCAATTAAAACCAAACATAAATTAATCATCTATCTATCTATAAGGATATTGCAAATTCATAAAAATTGTGATCTATTCATTAAAAAAAGCCATGAAAATATACAAAACTTGTTGCAAGTTCATGGATTCGAGTTGGCATAAAAATTTTGCTTGAAATTAATACAATGAAAAAGAAGTAAAGAAATGGAATAACAACAATCAAGGTTTCTACCAATTGCCACCTCGTAGTACAGTAAAAACATATGTTCAGGGTATGTTGCATAGGGCTGGCCATAAATACAATTATTTCATGGTAAGAATCCTGGCATAGAAACCCTCACGTTACTGGTTCAATCCCAATCGGCAATCGTTGAGTTATGGACAACAATTGATTTCACTGATAATGTTATTATATATAATCTAAATATGACTGATATATGATACGGCTTTCTAGTTTTGTTTCCGCTACACTAAAACACAGAACCAAAAACTTACCTCATTCTGCAACAAACCCTGCTGGCCATTGTTTTGCTCCAAAACACTTTGCAATTTTTTAATGATGTTTTAAAAACTCAATACCATGTACATTTCTACTGTACAATAGATCCAAAGGGTCTACCCAGTTCAGTTTCAAATATTATTGTCAAACCACCCATCTATTTTAACGTGTCATCCCTATTCAATTACACAAAGGCCATGATGATTTGATTTGTTTTTGTTTTGTTAATGTATGCTTTTTAAATCTAAATATGTGGCTATATATAGATCAGAACCTTTCACATAAAATGTAAATGCATAGATATAAAAGCATATGCATAAATGGAATACGACCAGGCTAGGAAAGTGTTGGATTATATTGTATTAGTAAACTGTATTGGGCTATGCATTTGGATTGTAATGTATACATATGGTATAGAATTTAACTCCACCAATGCCGGTCTCAAGCTCAGATAAAAGAGGAAGAGGGTTAGCGTTAGGTTGGCAGCCAGCTGCAAAACCTTGCCAAATCTCATGGATGAGTCCTTTTTCAAATTTTGCAGATGCTAGAGCATTCCTCGTATGTGATGTCAAGACATGGAAAAAAACAATCAAAGATGATTTCAAGACACTACAAATAAACAAAGATCTAGCTTTTCATAGAGGCAAATGGCCAAAAATAACTCATGTAGCCGACCCCATTTTGTTGAGACAAGGCTAGGATGAGGACCCCATTTTGTTGAGACAAGGCCAGGATGATGAAGATATATGGCATTGGATTTACAAAAACTGTACATTTTTCAATGTGTATAGATTCTAGATGTGTGCCTAATGGATTTCCAGTTATAGATGATGCAAGCGGTTCAATAAGGTGTAACTTGTTAACTCAGGTATGTGACCTGCATTCTACAAGTTATAGGTTCAATCCCAATCAGTTATAGCTTATAAAGGAGGGAACAAACACACACTGATAAGATTTTAGGTACTGAGAAAAAAATCAAGACCGTTTTGAACCAATGCAGTATTAAGCAATAGGAGAATTGGGGGGACACCACCAAAGCAGTAACAGTATAACACAAGCAGGACTGTAAGAAGTGCATCAATTTTCAAATGCTTTAATACACAATGTTTTGGATGTACATGATTAATGTATTTTTCTCCTTCGCTATGTCATTAACATTAACATAAATTTATTCCAAGTTCTTGTTATGCCTGTATTCCTGTTTTTGTTTTCATTCCCAATCCTTAATTCTTCTAAATCCTGATGCATTGAATGATTGTTATATGTGGCATCAGCATAATAATAAAGATTTATTAGCTCAGATTTTGCAGGGAATGAAACCAGTTTTCATCCCTAAAGATTTTTGTTTTTTAATTTCCATTTTGCTAATATTTATGATGTTTGTTTCTCTAGTCAAAACCATTTTTGGCATTTTAAAATTCAGTTAAAACAGACAAGATTATTATGAATGTTATCAGAGAATAATTCATATATTGTCTTAACTTGTAACAACTGAATCAAGTTAAGTCTCTGCTCTGTAATATTCGTAAGTCAGTATTAAGTCTAAAGAATCTATTCGTAAAAAAGTAAAGTTGATTCGTAAATGGTGTTGGTTTACATAGTGTAATTTGCAAAAACTTGTATTTATGAATTCGTAAACCAAATCATATTAAGTTGTATCATTTTGTAAATAAGTTGCAACTCTTTGTCAAGTTAAACTCTGGCCAGTGTCAAGTTGTAAGGTGTAGAAAAGGTGAAGAGGAAGAAGTACAGGGAATAGGAGAGCAACAACCTCTTACAACCAAAAGGTTTGAAGAATTATTTTTCATATACATTATCCCAAGAATTGTGAGTTGCAGATTGCAATTCCAATCAATTGAATATTTTGAATTATCAATTCTACTAAATCATTCACTACTTTTACCTTCTTGAGATTAGTAGAAGTTTAACATGGTATCAAAGCATGGGGAAGGTAAAAAGTAAGATAAAGGAAAAGACTCCACCCAAAAAAATAAAGTTGAGAATAAATATAATCTTACAAATTCCATGCATAATATGTCATTAAAAGAAGATGATAAAAACTTCCTAAGATCCTTGGTAAATAAGATTGTCATAACAGATACACAGAAGCTTACAATCAAGAATTACAATACCTGAGCACAGAGCATAAGGATAATCCCACATGCCAGTCGACTATGGCATATTGTTTCCAATCCTAATTTCAGACTTGATGATGACTGAAAAAGGCAACAAAGTGATATGGCCTTAAGTCTTCTGTTTACAAGTGTTTCTGAAGAACTATCCCACTTTATTTATGGTATAGAAATAGCTGCAAAAATTTGGGAGTATCTATATCAAATGCTTGGCAACCTAGATAACGTCAGGAAGGATTATCTGTTTCTTAAGTTGAAAATAATGAAAATGGCAACAGATCAAAAGTCAACAAACTCAATCATACTTGAACTGAAATGTGGAGGTGAGAAAGTAAAGATGAAGAGAGGATAAGTTGCCTATTAAAGGCATTACCTGATCAATATAAAGGCATTAACAAGCTTTGGATGCACTTGGAGAAAGACCAGATTTTCCAATTCTAATAGCTCTGCTATAGTTACAAGAAACCAAAATGGAAATACAGAAGAAAATGGATAACATAGTGCAGGTTTTGTACACTCCAAGAAATAAACAAGGGAGATTGGATACCTAATACATAAACCAAGGAAACTAGGGACAGAAGTTTGATAACCGGTCAAATCTACAAAGAGGTTGTTTCATATGTGAAAGAAAAGGTCATGAACTTAAGGATTGCTAGTACAATTTAAAGAGCCCTAAATCTGCAATAATCTGGAAAAGATTGGCAAGAAAAACAATGTGCAAAAAGAATCAGCAAAGAAATGATAATACTAACGCTTGTAGAAATAAAGCCAATTGAGGATGAAGTCATTTAAATAGTAAAAGATATTATGACCCAAGATAAAGTTGCAAAGGTTGAACATAATACTTGGTTTATTGATTCTGGTTGTTCAAGCCATCTCTCTGGAAATCGTAACTTGTTCAAAAACTTGTGTACAGTTCATGCTAGAGAAGCCACCACACCAACTGGAATTATTTGTAAGTACAATAGTATAGGTGACATTCGTACAAGGATTGCAGACCAACCAATTCAAATTAAGAATGTTTAATACACACTAGCCTTAACATGACATAATCCTCTCTCAGTCTCTAAACTCATGAAAAGATGATGGTAAGAATATAAGATGCACTATATTGGAAGATAAAACAAAACGAAAATTGGCAGAGGCAAGAGAAATAAATGGTGTTTAAGTTACATCCTATTAGAGAGATGATTTGTGCTACAACTCATACAACACAGGAAGACAAACCGTGGCATGGCCAACTTGGACATATGAATAAGAGTTATATGCAAAAATTACAATACACCTTAAGTGGTTTTCTCCATCTTAACCTAAATCAATAAATGTTCTGCCAATCTTGTCTCCTAAAAAAACAAACACAATTAAGATTCCATCCTATATGAAAAACTGTAGCAAAATCTAAGCTTGAGATTATACACTCAGATGTTGACTCTCATGGAAATGTGACTTCACTAGCAGGATCTAAGTACTTTGTAACATACATTGATGACTTCACTCGTAAGGTGTGGATATACATTATTAAGTCTAAGAACAAAGCGTTTGAAACTTTCAAAGAATTCAAGGCCCTAGTAAAAAAACAAACTGGACTCCCAATTATGGAGTTACAAGCCAGTAATGGTACAGAATATAAAAATAGAGAATTTCAAGAATACCTTAAGAAAGAAGGAATTATTCATCAGAACACTATTCCCTATTGTCCAAAACAAAAGAATAGAACAATTGGAGAAATGGTACAATGTATGCTTGCCCAATTTATATTAGATAATGCCTTTTGGGGAGAAGTTGTACGAATTGTCATTCATATTATCAATAGGAGTCCCACAATGTATCTTTGATATGCATGTCTTAATACCATCTAGAAGGGTCATAAACCTAAACTGACAGTTACACATATTTGGATAAGCCTGCTATCGTATACCCTCAGTAACTAAGTCTGGTCCTAAGGCAAGGGAAGGATACTTTGTAGGATATGGAATTCATATGAAAGAATATGATATTTGGGATCCAGAACCTTAGAAACTGGTTATTATAAGAGATGTTACATTTGATGAAGAGGAACTCGTAAAAGAAAGGAAAAGTTGTGAAACTACAAAGTTTAACTCTTACAAAGAAGAAATTGCTGAAAATAATCCCAGATTGAAATTTCATATTCAAGATTGTCACTCACAAGAAGAGCTTACCAATCAAAGCGATAATACAGTTGTAAGCATACCAACTTCCAACAATGAGGACTATTCTACTGATAAGATTGTCTCTGATAATGAAAGAAGCAATCTGGAATCAAACAGCTCTAAAGAATGGAAGCAAACAATTAAAAGTGTTGGTGAGTGGACCAATTTGGATATAAATGAACCAAGACTTACGAGCAGTCAATACCATGAACTTCATCAATACGAGCAGTCAATACCATGAACTTACGAGCAGTATGCAGTCCATCAATTGGCTGTGGCGATGCAAAACCCAAATCATCAACATATGCAAGTAGCTTTTCTAATCTTAAGATACTATAAGAACACATCATTGTATGGATTGGTATTTGTAAGTACCTCATCAAGAATTATGGAAGTTTATGTGGACACATATTGGGGAGGTAATACCATTGATAGGAGCTCAAGGACAAGATTTCTGATTCAAATTTCCAGTAATCCTATCAGTTGGAAAAGTGGTAAGCAAAGAATAATGTCATTATCCTCTATGGAAGCAGAATATCGAGCTCTATGAGAAACAGTCCAGAATGTGATATGGTGAACAACTTCTAAAGGATATCAGCATCAATGTGCCTAAACCAATTATGATCCACTGCGATAACCAAGCAACAATCAAGGTAGTACAAAATCCAATCTACCATGATAAAAGTAAGCACATTGAAATAAGTGTGCATTTTATTACACAGAAGTATCAAGAGAAGTTTGTGCATATTCAATATATTTCAACCAAATCCCAAAAAGCAAATGGCTTTACAAAGGCTTTAGCTAAACAACAGATTGAGGTCTTCTGAGACTATCTCTCCATGATATCACTTCAACACAATATGGAGTGAGGAGGAGTAAAGCACAAATTTATAAAAGAGTATGATATAAATATTAGAGAAGGCACTCTCCAATAGTCCTATCTTAACTCATACACTTCATACTACTTCATGAAGTACAACTATTATGTCAATAAACAAACTATGAATTAAGGAGGAGTGTTAGAGAATGATTCGGACATTGTCTTAACCCATAACAATTGAAATGATGCAAGAGATTCTCCATTCGCTGCGAAATGTTGGTTTCCTAGGGATTTGCCTCAAGCTGGACATTACAAAAGCCTTTGACACCATCGGTTGGGAAGCCTTCTGGGAAATTATGCTACTTAAGGGATTAGATTCCAAGTTTGTTGATTTATGTATTCAGCCACAAGCCTTAGGGGCATATTCATTTGACATTGATGCAATCTTTGGGGGTTTTCCTCCCCTAGCCAATGGTTGTGCTTTGGTCCCTATGGAAAACAAGGAACAATTGGATTTTTGGCATCAAGCAACCTCCTTCGCCGATGCAGGTTACCATGCTTGGGATTCAATTGTGGTGGGAAGCATCGGCCACAATGGGAGTGATGCCTACTTTCGAGCCCTCCTTCACAGTGTTTTAGGCGAACTGGATGCTATGGGGGGCTATTGAGCGTGTAGGTTGGGCAGATGTCCTTCCCATGCTGGAGGGGGAACTCAATCTTGCAAATAGTGGTTTTTTCATGAATTGGACCGGTGATTTCACGACTTTCCAAGGCATCCAGATTGAGCTTACCGAGGCTTCTTTGGTGCATTTTTTGGGGGTTTCGGCAACAAGGGAAGTCATCCTTCCTATAAGGCATGGCCTACAGGATGTAGAGGGCTTTTTTCAAGGGGTCATGCCTAAGACAAGAAGTGGGCAGATGCTGAAGTTAGCTGTAATGTAGATCTAGCAGGACGTGACAAAGCTCATGGACTAGTTTGTGGTCCAGTCAGGGAACGTGTGGAAGCTGCAAGGTGTGCATTTCTCATTAATGAAATGCATGCAACTGGGATGGGGCATTAACCTTCTACGATTCTTCCTGGCAACACTCAGGTGGTAGAGACAAGGTCATCCCTCAGGTCTCATTTTGGCCCTATGGAAGGCCGCCACACTTGCAATCCTACAACAGCCACAAGTTGAGTCTTGCTTGGCAATGTATGTAAGAAAGTTGTCTAGGTGTCAAGGTTCAGGTTTGACTTCGGATTCGACCTCAATGCTAGCACTAGCTCCAGCGTGGGTCCCAACCCTGGACCAAGAGGCAGTTGGGCCTTTGAGGGGACAAGAGATGTCTGGGCCACCTTCCCCAAACCGGCTCCATCAAGAGCTCCAATAACGGTTTCACAAAAAGCTTTAGAAGGAGATAGAGGAGTTTGTAGAGCATACTTGAGGGGGAAAATAGTCCCTTTGGGAGGCCAAATGGAAAGCCTAAGAGGAAGTATTCCAGCAGCTTACAACACAAATGGAGCTTTAATGTGCTAAGATGGAAAAGCAGGCCATGAGGCAACAGGATCTACAAGTAGCGGTGGCTTGGGCTGTATTGATAGACGAGCTATGCACATAGATCAAGGCCGAGCTATAGCAGGAGGAGCAACAAAGAGCGGCATGGGAATAAGAGGAACTACAACTTCAAGAATGAGATCGAAAGGAGGCCAAGCAACTACAAAGGCAACAGGACAAGGTGCACAAGAATAATGTGAGACTTTGGCTACAAGAAGGCAAGTGCCCACATATAATTATGGATATCAATTGCAATAAGTCTTGGCTAGCATTGTGTCAACACATCAATAGGATTGTTGCTCAACTCCATCCCGATGGTACGGGGGATGTGGCAAAATGTGCCCAAAAAGAGGCAACATTCAAAGAATTCCAACAAGCTACAACTTTTGTCGACACAAAGAGGCATCGTGCAATTCTGCAAGCACTTCATTGTCAAGAATGTGTTGCTTGCAGCTACACCAGATTACCTAGGTGACTTTAGGGTACTAGGGTTGCTACTAGTGGGTAAGGAGAACCCACCGATTTTGGCTTCTATTTTTCCCACTATTATGTCTAGCTAAGAAAAAAAAGCTTTAGGTGTCACTAGTTGCAAGGACTTCCACTCCATCCTTCATCGGACGGGCAAAAGGATCTTACTATTTTTCTTTCATATTTGTCTCTACTTTGTTTCCTTGTATTCTAAATTGAAGGCCCCTAGGACCTGCCACATTTGTGTCCACCACCCCACCCTCCAACCCCCACTATTAGGAGTATCTCGCCCCCTTACAATTTTGGTTGTACATAACCTACAGTTTCTCTTGATATAATTTCCCAAACTTTTCTCCAAAAAAAAAAAAACAAACAAACAAACAATTGAATTGAGTTAAATCTCCACTCTATAATATTCATGTGTCAATGTTAAGTCTAAAGAATCAATTCATAAGAAAGTTGAGTTGATTTATAATGGTGTTAGTTTACGTAGTGTAATTCATAAAGACTTGTATTCTTACAAATTCCTAAAACAAGTCATGTTAAGTTATGTCATTTTGTAAATGAGTCACAACTTTTTGTCAAGTTAAAGTCTGGCAAGTGTCAAGTTGTAAGGTGTAGAAAAGGTAACAATATGTTATGACCAACAAGTCTAAAGAATTATTTTCCATATACATTATCTTAAGAATTGCAAGTTGCAAATTGTAGTTCCAATTAATTGAATATTTTGAATTATCAATTCTCATAAATCATTCATTTCTTTTACCTTATTGAGATTAGTAAAAGTTTAACAAATGTGAAGCCAAATCTTGTAGCTTTATTGTTTAATGAATAAATATGACCTTCTTGTAAGGGATGAGTAGTTGTTAATTAATAAGTTCTTTCTAGATAGTTCCATGGGATCCATTTTTAATTTATAAGTGATTCACTAGAATGTTCTACATTGTTAAGATCCTTCTAGAACAATAACTTTCAAATGTTCCTAGATTAGAGTCCATAATCTGGCTTTTACTTATTTAAAGGTTGGATCCCTAATCATTGTAGTGAACACTTCATTTGGATCAATTAAGCATTAATAGTTAGGCTTCCCTTATGGACTTTTCTTTTGTTGTCGATAGTTTTACCTCATAAATCTTGTCTTTCTTATTTTCCATTTTGCATAAGTTGTTGTTTTGGTTCTAGTTCAAGTTCTAGTTTTGCATTTCATTGATTATTTTTAAGATTATTCTATGGTGTTATCTTTGGGTTTTCTCTTGCACATTATTGTTTTCTATCCATGTGCTCTACTATGTTGTTTTTCACCAACATAGTGGTATCCAAATCAGCTTGAAGGCTTGCTAGTTTTCTTTTTTGCAGGTTCTTTTGTGCAAGCAGGAGCAAAGGTCAATAGTACACAAGTGTGATTTTGCAAAGAATAAAATTTCTAAAAATCCCAAACAGGAGCAATAGAACTCAAATTATAGCATACTTATGAAGATCAAATCAAATCACAAATCATTTTATCGTTCCTAAGATTCTAGATCACAAATCATGATTTAAAATTACATGGAATAGTGATATTAAAAAATATTGAACTTTTAATCATTTTCAAAAGCATATACAATTAAGAAGACAAATTAAAAATCTATAAAAAACAATATATTCAACTTTAAAATAGAAGTTTATAAACATATTAATATAACAACATTGCAAGATGTCTTCATCACAAGAGGCCAAGAAGGCATCATGGCTTGATCTTGGCTCTATGGGGGGCAGGTGTGCTGGTGCAACAAGATGTGATGGTTTCGTTCCTACAGGTGTATGCACAAAGACAAGTGCATCTAGTTTGGGGTGCCAATTAGACGTCAAAAGAGGTGGGGAGGCCAGTTGGGCATGGGCTGAGCATGGAAGCTGGGCCAAGTAGTGCAAGGTTAAGGCCAGAGACAAGGACATCCACGAGAGCCTTTGTTTCAAGGCAAACTAAGGGGTTGATTAACCACGCTTGTAAGGCGGCTGCTGAGAAGGCTAGGGATGAAGAAAAAAAGGTCTACAAGGCATGCTAGGCAGAGCAAGAGGAGGATTTGCAGCGTATTTGGGATCATACGGAGAGGCAAAGGGTAGAGCTTCACCAACTTTAGGAGGAGTGCTGACGACGAAAGGAGGTCTTCTTTAGGTGGGAGTTGCGATATCAAATTGAAGAAGAGGTGAGGCAGCGGTTGAAGGCGGAGATGGCACAGGAAGGAAATGCAAGATCTGGCAATGGGATGGACGCGAGGGCCAAGGCTGAGAAGTTGAACTGATTTGTTTTGCTGCGTCTAGGGCTCTAGTGTTGTGAGGCTTTGGGTTTTCTGGGTCTTTTGCGAATAGGGCTCTTGCTTTGCATTTCTTTGGTTTGCTGAGAGATTAACAAGTGTTGGGTTGGTGGTCCGAGCTATCTAGGTTAGAATTTTGTTTGGTTTTGGTCCTTCCCTACTTTTAACAGTGATGACAGATGTCAACAAATGCATGCTGGAAGGGTTTGTGGGGTGTAGCTTTTTGGGATGGGGTCCAGTTCTAGGCACATCACCAGTGGGGGTGTGCATGGCCTTGGCCCTGTTTTCTTATTTTGGTTGTACATAGATTTTTTCTTTGAGTAATAAAACCCAAATTTTGCTCAAAAAAAAAAATATAACATTGCATCAAGCATAAACATCAATATAAATTTGTTGTTTATACTCCCATATACATTACAAAAAGCTTCAAATATAAGCCACACAAGAAGTTGTTTCTTTGTGCTACACTGCAGTATTCAATATTAACCATCAACTAAAATAAATAAGCTAAAGAATATATGAAATCAACTACTAAGGTGATTCAAAATGAGTCAAAGAATGTTGCCAAGCTCCCCCAAGAATGTGTTGTGCTCTAAATGTGTTGCTCCTTGCAAAATAATGCACATTCAATAGATCAAAAACCTTGAAATTGCTAATGATGCATATTCAAAATGTTCTATGTTCATTCTTTCTACTTTTATAGTTGTATTGAGTCTCGAATTTTGTTATGTGGATGATGTTTTAATGTTTAAAATAACCTTAAAAATTTTCTAATGTTTAAAATAGCCTTAAAAATTGTTAATTTCTAATTGTTGTTTTTCGGCAAAACTCCAAATCAAAATGCACAAATCATAGCACCAACCAGTCCAGTTTCAGTAAAGATTTTATTTTGTTAAAATTTTATATTATCTTATAAACCAACAACTTCAATACTCCAAAATTGTGATTCCAAATTGCATCATGATCTAAAACTGATCCAGATCACAAGTATTTAGACTACAATCCCAATCCAATCTTCATAAGTATAGGTTACATCAATGTTATTTACAACAATAAAAAACCATGTGATGGGGTACCCTCCTTTGGGATGCACTTTGGAGTCATTGTGGCTTGTTTTTGGAATTTAACCAATCTTCAATAATCTTTGAAACATGATCAATATTCTTGATGATAGTTCTTGATTTAAAACTTGTTTGCTGATTTTGACCTTGAATGCATGTGTCATGAATTAAATGATCTTATTCCTTTTTCAATTGTTATTATGTAGGGATGGTAGCTTCTTTTTAATGACTTGGAGAATCTAATGGAGATAGGTGGAAACTTTTCTTGTCTTCATGTATTTCTTCAATTAAAGTTTCCGATTTTATCACTGTGGGGGCTTGTACTTCTTCTTTGAATAGATTTTGAAAACACAACTCTAAGTTCTCTATTTCTTGAGCTTTCTTTTCATTCCTTGATGGCATCTTTAGATTTTTCCTATTACTTGATTTTAGAACTGATTCTATGCAATATACCTGATTTTCAAGCTTTTCAAACTTTGTTTTTGTGTTGTTTTCATCAAGGGACTTTTCCTCCATATCCTAACAACTAGTATCCAAGCCAAAGGTCCAAGCCATGGGAGATCAAAACAAAAGCGTTCCAAGATGTTCAATTATTTTTTAGGGTACTCAAAATGTCAAATTATGGCAACAACTGACAAAGGGGTTATTGGTAAATTTTTAGTTCTTTCTTTAGATTTGCCTAAAGTTTTTGGATTTTTCTTTTGGAGTTTCTTGCTTAGGTGAAATTCATAGATCCAAAAATGACCCTAGTTCAAAAGTTT
Organism: Gnetum montanum; assembly: GCA_015680685.1. Classification (NCBI taxonomy): domain Eukaryota; kingdom Viridiplantae; phylum Streptophyta; class Gnetopsida; order Gnetales; family Gnetaceae; genus Gnetum; species Gnetum montanum. The sequence goes on along the minus strand of MNCI01028703.1, from coordinate 190,437 downwards.
GATGGAAGTTTCTATGGCCTTTGGAAGATTTAGATCATAGATTTGTTGTACAAAAAAGAATTGGATGTTGTTTTGACTTGAAAATCTTCTTCCATGACCAATTAGATCAAAGGGCACTAGGCTTGATACATAGCTACATGGCAAATTCAATTCTGGTAGAATTCCAATAGAAAAGATCATTGTATTTGCTCAAGAACTTGAATTCAAGGTTTCAAGCTACTGTGCATCTCGTAATCAGGTTTTTCTACATAGAAAACTACATCAACTTGAAATGCAAGAAGCTGAAATGCTCTCTGCATTTTTTTGGCAAAAATTTAGTGTCGCAATAGCAAATCTAAAAGCAATGGATCACAAGGTTTCAAGCAATGAATGCTCATTGATCTTAGTGGAACATTGCTAGGAAGTTGGGGTCTATGTAGTGACAGCAATCGATACCAACACCTTCATAACAATGGACTGAAGAAGTTGTCACTATTCTTGGAATGAAAAAATTGTGTCATTCTCGTACTAAAGAAACTTTATCAATAAGTCAACCATTGGTTCTGAAGAGTAAGAAAAAGAGAATACCAATTTGTTGGTAATGTGGTGAATATGAGCATGTAAAGAATAATTGAAAGTTTGCTTCTACAAGAGTTGTATATGAAGCAAAAGTAGGAATTAAATTTTGAGATATATATGTTCTATGAACATGTAAATATGGAAGTTGTGTAGTTTGCAATGCTTTCTATTGTGTCTAGGTTTATATTTACTGGATAAAGAAGTGAATTTATTGATGCTGAGGAGGGATTCATTAAAACTAGTTGTTTTCAATCTCTCTTGCATAAGCATGAGATTGTCTATGGTTTGTTCATTTCTAAAGGTTGTTAGAGGAAATCAGCTTTGCAAGATATTTGGGAGGCCCCAATGTTATGGTGAAGAGCTTCCAAGTTTTGTGATAACTGCAATTGTATTCTCTCATTAATGTTCCTGTCTTTGATCAGCTTGGGTGTAGAAGTTTTCTTGCCAATGACCATTTTTGTAGTTGGTATGAAACTAAAGTGAGATGTCATGTAAATGAAAATAGTAACATCTTCATGGAGCAAATTACTTGCTTGGTGGAGAAACAAATTACTTGCTCATCTAGATCCCTGGTCATTGTATTTGAACACCTCATTTGGATCAATTGAGCAATAATAGTTGGGCTTCTCCTATGGAAGTTTCCCTCTATTCTTGAGAGTTGTACCATATAAATCTTGTGTTTCTTATTGCTATTTTGCATCAGCTCTTCTAGTTTCAATTTCAATTTTGTATTTTGCTTGCTATCTTCAATATTTTTCTGTGGTGTTATCTTTATATTTACTTTCACACACTGTCATTTTCTGTCCATGTGCTCCACTGTTCTGTCTTTTGCCAACAAAAATGAATATACATGTTAATATGTTATAATTTCCAGCCTTTAGCACAACTAGAAGTTGGTGCACTATGGAAGAGCAGGTATATGTCAATGTTGGATTTCATAGTCATCTGTAAACTCTGCTTGTGCCAACCATGATAACTATGAAAATGAAATTACTTTTTCTGTGACAATAAGACAGGTCACTCTACATGAAAACTATGAAACAATTTTACTCTGAACTAAAGTGTTGTTTCTGAGAATGACAATAGTTCCCAGATTCAATAAATATTAAATACCATGCTTCCAAATTCCTTACACACCCATTGATGACCAACTGTAAATGAAGCCTACTTGATTTAGAAGGCAACAACAGACATCAAAGAGATCATTCATCCAAGGTAATATCCAACTGGTCATCCAGGGAAGATCATATCTACGCAGGTAATGCAGACAATGATCATGCTGACAATAATTTGGAATTAAGAGCATATGTTCTTAGGTGAATACCAATGAACTGTGGAATAGACTTCTATATGTTCAATCAAACAAAAAGGATAAGAGAATCTTCTTCTTCTTCTTCTTTTGAGAAATGGTCAGGGTGTATTAAATTTGCAAAATATGTACAAGCCAAACCACAAGAGCCAACAGCAACTGCAAAACATGGACTGTCCCTTTTCTCAGAACCCAGGTCCTACCACCATAGAGACCCAAAATGATCCTCATGGGGGAAATACAGTGGATCCCCTCATTCCAAAACCTCTATTTCAAGTAACAAAAAGGTTTTATCAATACCAGAAACCGGGAGCCAAACAAACCCACCAACCCCAAATCCCCAATCCCTAAAGTCTTCTCAGGAGACTCATACACTCACAATCTCTACAATCCTAGCAATGTATGGTCTGAAGGATCTCCCTATGTCTTTTAGTGTCCACAAAGGCTACAGCGTCCTGAAAGCATTTAAACTTCACCTTCTTTCTAGCCCACTCAACCTCGTACCCTCCCCATCTGGGTGAAGCTTGGCTACAGTGCAATGGATGTGTCAATGCAGAGTGAGCCAAGCCATATTACAATTAATGTTCAACACAACATACGGGCATCTCCCCTCCCAAAACCAAATACGTGCATTCATCACATGAGCTCTATCTAGCTGTTGTTGGAGCTGTGTGGCCCCAATTTGTTCTCTCTCCCAGGTCTACTTGGCCTTCCACTCCGTTTCTAACATTGTTGCTCCTCTTGCTAAAGCTCCTATCTTACCTACACATGCACTTCATCAATGAGCACAGCCTTGGCAAAAAATTCCTATAACCGTTGACGTCTTCTGATCTCATCTTCTAACTTAGCGCATTGCAGTGACACCTAAGTAGTAACCTATCTGAAGACCTCATTGCATGAGATCCATCTTGCCTCCCAGACGACCCTCTCCTCTACCCTAGCACACTCCGCTGCCTCCTCTGCGGCGTTTTGAATTTCAAGCTAACAACAACATTGAGTGTCCCAATCTCGTCCCTCTGCATCAACCAACCCCTGCTACCTCGCTTCCTCCTAAGGCTTAGCCATCCCCTGCATCAACTTTAGGATTGGCATCAGGTTTGGCAATTGTGAAGTCCCTAACACCCTAAACCACCTCCCCCTTCTAGTGTACACAAAACTAGGAGCCAACCTTGGCTCCTATGGCATCACTAACATCTCGATCCTCCACAAGGCCAATATGAGACCCGAATGGCACCCTTTGTGCTACTGCTGAAGCTTCGCAAGAAAATAACATAGCAAATTGACAACAGTACCTAGCCTCAAGCAACTCATAAAAGCAAAATGCATTCCTAGGAGCTTAGCCGAACTCCCCGAATGAACCAAAAAACTATCAATCAACACCACCACCTCCTGCCAAAGTTGCAGTAATGCTAACTTCAGCACATGTCTGCTCACCATTTTAGGCACCACCCTCCTGAAAAAACCTTTCACATGCTCAAGGTTGCAGATAACTAGGAGAATTGTTTCCCCCTCCGCCAAAACCCCCAAAGACACCACCAACGTTGGCTCTGTTAACTCAATCTTAATGTCCCAAAATGTCGTCTCATCCCCAATCCAATTGGTGAAGAATGTATCATCTACTAGCCCACAATCCCCTGCCAACCTAGGCAAGACATCTACCCATCCCATCTATTCCACCATTTCCCAAAGCGCAAGATTTAGTTGGAAAACGGTACATGAAGGCTTAAAAATCTGCATCCAACCCATTGTTACAAAAACTTCCCACACCAATCGGGCCCCAAGCACAGCAACCTGCACCAGCTAAGGAGGACATTCAGTCCTAAAGATCAAATTATTCCTTGTCATCCAAAAGGACCACAACGCCGCAATCGCTTTTGAGTCTCCATCCAGGTTGACCAATGGTAGTAACATGGCCACTCGCCAAGTGTCCAACAAATAAGAGCATTGGTACAAAAAATGATTTACCATCTCAAGCTCCTTCAAACATAAGGGGCAGAGATGTTTAATGTTTAATCTTCGTGCCCTAAGAAAAGCATGCACCGAAAGCGCAGCCCACTTAATCAACCAAACAAAAACTTTCATGGCAATCTGCCCTTCCAAACAGGCCTCCACCCTTGAGTCAAAGAGTACTTAGTGTTAATAATATCTCTAGGTGGTCTTCCCAAAAGGCCTTTTTGTATCATCTCTTTGGCATGTCTACACATGACCTGCTACACTAACGACCCCCACATCCTATACTCCCACTATTGGTACTTTTGGCACAGCCCACTATATCCACTGGGCCAGACACTCCTTCAGCAGTAACAATCTATCATCTACTAGCCCACAATCCCCTGCCAGCCTAGGAGGTGCAACCGTTTCCACAAAACCCGCCCCTGACCAGACAAAGGATCAAAGAATCTTTTACAGTTTGAATTGTTCCAATTTTTTCTAGGAAAGCAAAAGCATTCCAGAATATTTCTAAATAATTTAAAAATTGAAGCCTGAACTTAAGAAACTAGAAACAAGGAACCATACACAATTTTTGTGAAACTGGAACTAAAGCCATTTCTGTGGTTCCTGTTTTGCAAAAATTGTCTATAGCACGTTGTTTGTAACAAAATTCTATTACAGCCTGGCACTAGCATTGGGAGTCAAACTAGGACTTGTAGCATGCAAGTTGCATAACTTATAAGACATGATACTCTTATGTATTAAAAAATGAAAACAATTCAATAGGAAGCAATTCTGCACCATGCTAAGTATATAATTAAGTGCAATGAACAATAAAGAAATTTCAGAATACTAAATTCTTACCCCAATAGGTCCTGTCACCAGCAAAACATTTCCCATAGCATCTAATTTCACTTCCATGCTTGAATTCTCTGATGAATCTTGAAACACATCCCAATCAGGATCCATGTCACCATGTGTTCTTTGCATGTGTTTTGAACTCTCAGTGACAAAATCATGATCATTCCAACCATGTAACCATTCTTGTATCTTAGTCACGGAATCTGGATTTCCACAAACCTGTACGTAAATATACTACAACAATATTAATGACAATGATAGTTGCTGCAACTCACATCTTTCAGATTACATATGAAGCTCAATGCAAGATACGTGCATTACAAATGTTTAAACAAACCTCCTCAGAACACTTAGGCCGATATTTCTCTGTCCACAATGAATTATCTACAGAAATCACAGCGTCTATGCCTTCACTACTGGTTCGTTGATAATAATATGATGAGAACCTACATGACATGCATTCTGTCAAAATTAACTTAGATATGAACTAATAGAAATGATACCAGAAAAGTTAGAACATAGCACGTTTAAAAAGTGTCATGCAAAGTAAATTTTATTTTACTTCATTTCTTCAGGTTAAACAAGCTTGCACATGCTAACAAATACCTGCATGTATAAGTATATGTGTTATAATCATTATCATTTTAGGCTTCGTATCTCATCTACTTGACATTAGCTACTTATTACCTGATTTACTGATTCTTCTTTTTTGAACTATTACGACGAAGCTCATCCTCCTTTATGGACCAGCTAAAGAGTGTTTTTTTATTTTTTTCAAAAATCAATGGGAATTCCTGATGATAGTCTCACTGCATTTTTCCAACCTCTTGGATTGGCCTCAACCACTACATCAAACACAGTTTTAGAGTAATTGACTTGGACGATTGCTTAGCCCAATAGATACCTAATATCTGTTACCATCCATAATAATAAACTTTGTTTCAGTTTCAACTTCAGTATCATTAATAATAAAAATATGGGGTACAACCAGAATTACAAAGGTTCTTAGAGATTAAACCAAGTATCATAATCAAAGATCTGCTACATCATCATACACTGCAACAACAACAACAATTGGGATTATTGCCCTTGGAGTACTAACTCATTCCTAACCTTAATTTACGAGCTTTTTATCTCACCAATTTCAAAAACTAGAACACCTGAATCCCATTCTCTAATGTACATTCTCTCCACAACCTTCTTTTGCTTTATAATGTAAGAGGTCTTGCAAAGGTTATGCTTTGAAGAAAGAATCATTTCTCATACTTTTCTGCATATAAAGAATGATGCCTGATATTTGCAATACATTTGATCAGGAAGTCCAGATCTTCAAATTCAATCCAATTTTTGTAGGGCATCTGATAGTTCAACAATAGAACCTCCCATATGCAATGCTAGTCGTTAGGGATTTGAATCCCACCATGTTCACACGACTTGACCACTGTTTTAAAAAAATCCAATTTTTCATACCATGTTCTGGAGCAGGTAACAATTCAGCTTAGAAGACTACATTGAAATAAATCAATAAATCATTTTTTCTAACCAACATTATCGCAAACTTAAATCATCATCTTGGTGCCTTTATCCTATCTATGATGGGTTGGTCATTAATGTACGCGAAGGATTTGACAGTGATTTACTATCACCAACTGTCTACCTAACATCATAGTTCTTGAATGTATATTTTTACTGTGCCCCCAGACAGTATATGTGTCAGCATACCCATTGGAGTCAAACTTGGAACTTTTAGACCACAAGCCACATGCTCTAACCAAGTGGGCAATGCCTCACTAACTTGGAAACCATAAACCACATGCTATAACCATAAATTTAAATAAATTATAAAAATAAAAAAACAAAAAGGAAAAGGAAGCAATCCTGGTTTGGCAGTGCACATAAATTCATGTGTTCATGTAATGAGTTTAACTGGTCATGCATGACAAAAGAGTTCAACTCACTCAAACTAAACTATTCTCATGGATAGTGGAGTCAGCGTATGAGTTCTGATCACATATCACATGGATGGAATCTCAATTGCAATGGAGCTTGATTCCCTCCAGCCCAAGGATCATAGTTCAGAACCAGATTGTGATCTGTAGAATCTATGCAATAAGTTGCAAACCTTTGTAGTTGAGAATGCAAATTGTCATATTTCAAATTTCAAAACATGACCAAAAATATAAGAGAATATACTGATCTATATTAAAAGTGCAGAAACAAATAAGCACATCAAAGAAGAAACCACAGTTAACCACTCTCACTTCTTAGGATCAGCAATGCCAGTTTTTACTACACTAAATAAAATACTAACCCTTGCCCTGCCAACACTTAACACCCACTCCTGTACAGCACCTTTCTCTTTGATAGGCCCTTCTCTAATATGTTGTGCAGTGTTTTACAATCATGCATGTCATTTTGCTTAGAAGCCCACTAATTTACTTGTGTATGCAGTATGTTGAGTATAATGTGAATGTGTTCCAGCCTCCTCCATGTCCTTTCATGTCTTGTTTCCTTGTAGTTTGCCTTTATTTCCATGTTCAAGTTATGTTAGAGTCGTGTAAAAGATGATAGGAGTCATTAGGAGTCATAAGTAGTCTTTGGAGTTCATGTTTTGTGTGTTCAAAAGCTATGGTTGAATATTGTGTTGAAGCAAAAACATAGGAAAGAGGGCAAATCAAAATGGATAATGGGGATCAAAAGGCCTTCATGTTACAGCATGTCAATTTGAACAAATCTCTCCCCTTCAAACAAGTATAAATAGAGGGGCATCCCCCTACCCTCATTAAATGCCATTGTTGTGAGTGCAAGCTTGAAGCTAATTGAAGTTCTCTCTCTCATTTGTGTGTGCTTCCCAAGTGCTCATTGAGCAAAAGTTCTCGAGTTTTCAATCTCTCTCATTTTTCTTGCATTCCCTCAATGAAGATTTTTTCATGAGTTGAACCTCCCCTTCAATGGTTCTCTCAACCATTCTCTCACAGCCAATTCTTATATGATTTCTCTCAAAATTCTCCTAGTTATCCTATAAATTCTCTAAAAGTCTTGAAGGATTCTGACGATTTGTACTATCAAATTTAAGTTTCATACATTTCACCCAAGTTTCTCATGTTATTTTCATGTTTCATCTCATGTTTATGGCTGTTTGATGATTATGTATGAATTCAGGGATTTAACGAATGTCTGAGTAAGGATGCAAGTTTTTCCTTGCATTAAACGGTTAATGAGTAGAGGCTCAACTCATATTGTGCTCTAATTACTCTTTTCACTTCTAATTTGCTGAGATTTTTCAATTGGATTAGATGTTTCTTGTTCCACTTGGTGTTTGACCCATTTCCTTCACAAATCTTGTTGAATTGGGCATTTCTCAAGCATTAGAGGGTTGATGGGCATTGGATGCATGCTTTCTCGTCATTCCAAGCATGCTTGAAGGCAGATCTAAAAAGAATATATCTAAGTTTGAACCCATAAGTAAAATCCTATCAACGCTGCCGAAGAGGCACTTGCTTACACCACAGCTAAAGTCTACATGCCTTCTGATTTCAGAATATCCAGTACAACCCCAAACTTGATGGCAACTTCTCTAGTTATTTTTAGATGATCAACCAAAACATAGATGATAAACATGTTCCCTGAACTCCAGCAACGTTTCAGCTTTCAACAACGTGTGCTAATGTTAAATGCTACACCCTGCCAACAAAACATCTATCTATTTACCAATATATATGCGGAGGCATCCTTGTAGAGATATGTAACAAATCATAGTTTTTTAAAATGATTCTTGCAGCCTCTTGATGTTCCAGAGCTGGGACTGCACTAGAATTATACAGAGTTTGTATCAAAAACCAAATAGAAAGTCCACTTTAGAGCAAAAATGATTAATGCTGCATCAATCTTGAAATTCAAAAGCCATTCACATTATCAATATCTACTGAAAGATGCAACTGAAAAGAAGAAAATTGCAATACCAATTTTGTCCATGGACTAGCTCAGATCACTTTCAAGTAATATATGTTAATGCACCTAACAGATTTTATATGGCAAATGACAAGCAAATTAATCTACCTGTCTCTCAGCTCTTGAAGCAAAGTAATGTTTTCAAGCTCTTCAGGAGGACCAGTAGATAATCCATATCCGGGAGTTGGTGTGCACTTCTGTGTCATGATAATTTGCAAATTATGAGATTCTTTAGCATGTTTATAGTGTTGAAATATTCAATAATTTCAACTATCTTCGATGTCCTAATAAGCATAATCAATGTTTTGACAACCTCAAGAAAGTTCAAATTTACATTCAAATATTTTATAAGAGGTTGAAGGAGCTTCATTATCATTTCTGAATCCATGGAATCATTGTGTAATTCATGAAATGAATCTAAGTTTAAAGAAGACAAGTTCCGTTGACTGTCAGAGAAGCACTTAATTTCTCCACATGCATGAATGCCAGGCATCCCATATTTTCCAGGTTCATAACTATCTTCCAAAAAGTTACACTTGTTCTGTGCCAATAGGGTATCATCTTCAAAGCTCCATCCTTTCCAATCTAATTTAGTACAAGTAACCTGCAATATTTAAACCATGTAGAGGGCCACTTAAACACATGAAGAATGATATCAATATTCTGTATATGAAGAAAGATCATACTATTCATTCTATGTTTGCTTTTCAAATGTACAGAATATAGTTTTTAGTACAAGGTCAAAAAAATACTATGCCTTATCATTCTGAGTGATATGGTATGGGGCACATGGCGCAAGAACAGCCTCCCGAACTTTTAAACTCTGAAATTTTGGGTCCACTTGAGTACTACCACCATGAGAAATACTTGTTTTTATCTTTGTAAAAAATGGATGAGTTTCCTTTCCAGCCAACAGACGAGAATTTTCCTGAGCAAAAATCCAAAGCAGCAATGAATATGGTTCGCTTAATTATTATCACATTACAGTTGACAAGAAGAGGAGACTGGGTGCACTTATCTCAAATTTCAAACTTAATCTAAATGTATATCCAAAGATGGAATAGGAGAGAATCACTAACTTGACATAAACATGCATTTTCAATGTACCATTTATAGCTTGCATTTTATTTCATTGCAAGATGTTTCAAATCATACTAGATTTATCATCAGCTGCAATTGATTTTTCAAGGATTAAAGAGAGAACAAGTAGCATCACACTTAGCAGCTAGTTGAGATATAGCAGGAACCAATTCGTTTTAAAATAATAAAAATGGTTAGTTTTCAGGAAGAACAAAATAAAAATAATAATTTTAAAAGGCATAACTGCTAGTCTTAGGAAAAGTAAAACTATTGTTAATTAAAAAACAATAACAATAAATAAACAAGATAAAATATAAATCAAATAAACTAGTTTTGAAAAGTAAAACAAAAAGAAAAGAAAAGGTCCAAGAAAAGAAAAACCAAGAGCATAATGATATTTAAATCATAATTGAACTCCCAACTTCTTGCATGTTAAACAACAAGCTTATAAATAGTCATGTTATCATTAGTAAGAAATGTAGAACATAAGTAACATTTAAAATTAAAAAGGTCATCACCAAAGGCTCAATGCTCATCCCACTAAGTTGGGATCCTAGGAGGGCCAATGAATAAGTAAAAGCTTACCCTCTTTTTCAGTAGCTGCACCTAACCTCTTTTTCAGTGGATAACAATAGATGCAAAAGCTTCAGTCACTAAGCAATCTGCTTTGCTACTAGAAGGGTGAAGGTAGGTTATATAGTTAATCAATACAAGTGTGTCCTTCCATATTTATCCAAATTGTTTTGTGTTTTCAACCTACAATCATATTTTTCTAAGGTGGTATATGTTGTAAGTCAAAAATCAGTGAACATGGTTAGCATTGACAACGTAATAGTGCAGCAACCAAGATATTTGAACATTAGAACAATTAGCATCAAACATTGGTCAACGAGAATGGCAAGCATGAGAGCCGGAGTTGGGGTCGAGGCAGGAGCTGGGGCTGGAGTGGTGGAGAACGCGCACGGTAGCATCAAGGGGGATCCCAGGGCCAACAACAACTCGGCAACGGGCGCAAGTGCTGCAGATGGTTCCAATTTCAAAGATGGAGGTATTGAGGCGTGCTCCCACCAGGACGACGTGATGAGGCTAAAGGTCAATGGAACTCGTGACGAGGGGGTTTGGACCATGGAGTGTAGCCTAATTGGGTGTTTTGTTTCATCTAGGGCCCAACCTAGGCTGAACCTTATCTGCAAATGGATGATGGGTCTAGGGGATTAGAGAGGTGGAGGTGCATAATCTATTGGACAAACTGTCATTGTTCATCTTTAAGGGTTTGGAGGACAAGGGTGCAATCCTTTGGGGTGGGCGATGATTATACGGTGCTAGAGGGTTGGCACTTACACATTGGTGGCCGAGGGCTCATCAGGAGCCAAACCTATTCTCTTGTGTGTTGATCTAGATGCGCATTTCCGAGATTCCCTAGGAAATGTGGAATTTGGAGTTTCTACGGAAGACAACTAGTTTTTTCGAGGAGTTCATCTCTTTTGATAAATTTACATTGTCAACGGAGCGCATGGGTTTCGCTCAATTCTGTGTTTGGCAGACCTTGTCATCCAAGGACCTAGTCAAGAAGGTGGTGCTCAAATTGCCAAGGGGCAACGAAAAGCTCTGGGCAGAATTTGAAAACTTGGAAGAGGAGCAACCAACGGAGATAATCACGCCGGCTTGGAAGGGGGGCTCCCTGTGCAGGGGGCCATCACGAGGTCAAGTGTTGTTTTCGGGGGCCAAGACGATGGCAAGCCAAGGCTCCTGCGTGTCACCCAGAAGTGGGTCCTTAGGGCAGGGAATAGGCTTTGGTGGGGCAATGGGGGCAGGTGCTGGCTCCGCATACCGGCCATTGTGTGCCCCAGGTGGTGCCTATGGGCACGCACAGCCTATCTCCCGCTACCCTACAGTCTATCACGCCCACTAAATCAAGGGTCAAGCTCCCCCCATTGGGCAGATGGGTTAACGTGGTTCGGGGGAGCTCTAACCCATGGATGCCAGTTTTGACTCCTTTGCCTATGGAAGATTCTAGCAATTTTCCAATATCATCGAAGGGGGGTGGGCTGCCCATCTGGTTTGCTATCGCAGGACAAACAAATGAGGAGGAGTATCAACTTGGGAATACAACCGACCCTAAAAGAGGTCTACCAACAACAATCAACCAGTAAAGCATGAAAATCCTTTCATGGAATTGTAGGGGACAAGGTACATCTTATAAAAGAAATACCCTGTGGGAGATTGTGCGAAGTGAGAAATGTGACATTGTTTGCCTGTAGGAAACTAAGCTACAGGCTTCAAGAACATTCCACCTGCAATGGGTGGGTTGGAATTTGCATCTGAGGCCATGTTAGGGGGTCTAGCCATCCTGGCTTGCCCTAAGGTTTCGATGATTGATTCGTCACGATGGTGCATTACCATCTACATACCATCCCAAAGCCTTTAGTTGATGAATTTTTATGAGGCCCAAGCCTAGGAGCTTCAATCGCAAGAGCTGGAGAGGGTGGCAGAACTAATCCCAAATCAACAAGCCTGGCTTATTATGGGTGATTTCAATCAACAACTTTACCCCTGGGAAAAGTTGGGAATGGACTATACCAATCCTCCAACAACTCAGGAATTTCAGAACTTTTTGGTGTCACACTCGTTGGTTGACTTGGAGATTGCAAATTGTCAATTTACGTGGAGTAACAAGTGTAGGGGGACCGAACGGGTTCTCTCTAGAATCGATCGGGTTTGGGTCAGTTCGGAGCTTCTATTACAGTTGGATGTCTGAGTTTCTGGTAAAGAGCAGCAAGCTTCTGATCACCGGTCGATCCTTTACTGCTTGGGCACTCCCCAAAAACAATTGCCTCGATCCTTCAAAGTTTGAAGTTTCATGGCTACTCAAGCCATGGTTGCACCCTTTGGTGGAAGAAATCTAAGAGGATTATTAGTGGGATAGGGGAACCCCAAGAACTTTTTGTAGGATGGCCTCCTCCTCTTGAAGTGGGCTATCCGATCATAGGCTGTGTAGGACAAATTTTCATTCTGTTTTGGTCGCAGGGACCTCTAGTCTCCGCTAATCTCAATTCAAGCTCAATAAGAGTCAAGAGACGACATGCAAGACAAAGAAGCAAGGGTCTTGAAGCAACAGCAAGCACTAGACTTGGAAGAGGAAACTTACTGGTGGTAGAGGTCATGAATCAAATGGCTCAAGGAAGGCGACCAACAAACAAGATTTTTCTTTGCGATTGCTAAATCTAGAGGATTGAACCAGCACCCCCTTAGTATGATGGTTGACAAATCCCCAATGGATGATCTTGAAAAGGTGGTTCAACTGTTGGATGACTATTGCGGCACAATTTGGGCAAAGCAAACTACGTTGCCAATCTCTGTGCAGGTCCCGCAAGTGTTGGATGAAGAGGACAATGCTCAGTTGCTAGGTCCATTCACCCTGCAAGAGTTAAAGGTGGCCATTAGATCCATGCTAGGAGGTAAAGCATCGGGGCCGGATGGTTGGAACATCAAATTCTTTAAGGAGTTTATTGATATTGTGGGGCCCAATGTTCTCAACACTTTCAACCTAATGTTGGCAAAACACTAGGTACATTGAGAGATTAATTGCTCTAGAATTGTTTGCATCCCCAAGCAGGCCAATGCTTCCTCCCCTACTCATTTTAGACCTATTGGGGGTTTGTAATGTTTTGATCAAAATCTTCGCTAAAATGATCATCCGTCAATTGGTTATCATCATGCCAAAAGTTGTTAATGATAACCAAACAGGGTTTGTTCATGGGTGTTTCTTGTAGGACCAGGTGATACTTATGCAAGAAATTATGCACTCCCTATGAATCTCAAAATTCCCTAGATTATGTCTAAAATTAAACATTACAAAGGCATATGATATTGTCAATTGAGAGGTGCTCGCTAACATTATTCTGCAAAAATGCTTTGATCCTGCCTTCGTGCACTTGTGCATCCAAATGCAAGAGTTGGCCACTTTCTCCTTTGATGTGGGGGGTAAGCTATGGGGTTTTTCCTCACTCGGTCAAGGTTTAAGACAAGGGGAACCCTTTCACCGTTGCTTTTTATCATCACCATAGACCTATTAAAATACTATTGCAAGGCTGTGGGGTTGTGGGGGCTAGAAGTCACAGGGTTGGAGTGCCTGGTTGAGCACTATGCTAATGACATGATGCTTCTCAACCGGGCTCGGGTGCCCTAAGTGCAGAAAATCAACTAGGCGATTACGTCTATGGCGAAGGAGGTTGGCCTAGTGATTAATCAAGAGAAGTCCTTGGGCCACTTTCTTAATGTGGACTCAAGGATTAGGAGTCGGATCATGCAGGCGCTGGGGTTTCTCCCAAGGTCTTCCTAAGATTCGTACCTTGGGATCCCATTGTTTGCCTAGGGGCAACGTGCTTCATGGATTGCGGTGATTTGAAAAATTGAGGGTCAGGTGGACCATTGGGCTAACCATTTTCTTTCTAGGAACAAGACACTGATGCTGGTGTCTGGGGTGCTTTCGACAATGGCACGTTTTATGGCTGTTGTTGCTACCCGCCCCCGCCCCCGCCCCCCGCCCCCCAACCCTTTTAGGCCGTAATCCAAAATATCAACCAACTTACCCAAAACCTTGAATACTTGGGGGGTAGAGGGGGGAGTAAATTGCATCTTGTCAAATGGGACAAGATTGCTTGCCCTTAGGAGGCGGGGGGCCTGGGCATTTTCAAATTTGAAGACAAGTTACTAATGGGAAAACAACCACTACAATTGATCCAATAGGGAGATGAGACTACGCAATGGATTCGCATCATGCAACATAAATATGACAAGTGGCAGATGGAGTTGCACGATTCTAGGCCTTGGAAGACATTTTGCATGCATGCACAGCGCATGATGACACAGAGATGGATGGGGAAGAAACCACCAACTCATCAAATTGATCTATCCGTTGGTCCCTAGCTAGAAGCAAGTTTGGCAGGGGAGACTGCCAAAGAAAATCAAAGTGTTCCTCTAGCTCATTGAAAGTAACACCTTGCTTGTACAAGCATTATTACAAAGATGCGACTTCAACATCAACATTAATTGCCCCTTGTGTAATAGTGGGCCTAAGATTGTACTTCACTTTGTGATTCAGTGCCCATACATGCAAGACACGTGGCAGGCAACAGGTGGCATGCCTCGCCACTAATGACGAGGGACTCAAAAGCCACGCTGCTTTTATGGAAGGTGCAGAAGATACAAAACAATAAAATTTTTTCAACAACAACGTGTCCCCAACCCTATGCAAGTAGTCTTTCGAACAAAGAGAGCTTGGAGGGAGATTGTCATGACCATGGGAATCACGCTGACGTACGAGCTGACCTACACAACGTTCCATACGCACAAGGAGCTCCAATGTCTAGTGGAGGAGTGTGGCTAGGAAGAGGTATTACCACATTTAGAGGGCAACCCGACTCTCCCTGATGACGCTTTCTTTTTCAACCGGGGGGCCAACAAGATAGAATTTAGGGGAATTGAGATTCCACTAATAGAGATGTCGTTGACTATTTATTTGGGGACCTTGACAACTGGAGAAATTATTTTACCCTCAGCTAGAGGGCTCCAAGATGCCAAAATATTTTTCCCTAGAGTGGTGCCATGTACGAAGAGCGGACAAGTGCCCAAGTCTAGCCTACAGCTGATCGGGAGACTGGCGACTGAGCTAGTCGATAGATTTTTCGTCCAATCTGGCAATGTCTCCAAGTTGCAAGGCACACACTTTGCCTTCTTGAAATGCATGTACCTTGAGCGCAAAGTCAACTTGCCCCGATTCTTCCTCAAAATCTTGCAGCAACGGAAGAGGGGACGACATTCCAAGCTCATCCTGGCCCTTTGGCAGGGTGTGACTGTTGGGCAACTGGCAAAAGATTTTCCTAGACCTTTTCGGCCAAAGAAAACCACGAAAGTTGTAGCAATGTATTCCAAGAAGCAAGTTGCATGACGAGGGTCGCCTAGTCCAACACCGATGGTTGTGTCAAAGGTGGTTCCAGTTGAAGCAAGTTTGGGTGGGGCCTTGGCACTCACCACAAAGCTTGCCAAAGTCACTGAGGAGCGGCGACCAAGGCTAGAGCCGATGAACGATGGGCTTGGGAGGCCCATTTGGAAGGGGCCTTCCAACAAGCGCAGGCCAACATGGAGTCCCAATTCCATGAATGTGAACAAAAGCTGATCAGGCAACAAGCCCTGCAAGCGGAGAGCTCTCAGGCAAGGATGGTAGATGAGATGCGCAACCAAATTCAGGTAGAGCTGAAGCAAGAGGAGATCAAGCAACGGGAAAAGGAGCAGACGAAATGCATTCAACAGGCTAGGGAGCAAGTAGAGGAGGTGTAGTGTCAGCACCAACTTGATTAGGCACACAAGCAAAGCTTGTGGCAATAGCTAAAGGAAGGGCGATGCCCATACATTACTTTGGGCATAAATTGTGAGACCACATGGACGGTGCTTTGACAACACATTAGTCGAACTTCCAAGTGTTTCCATCCAAATGGATGTGGGTCGACTAAGGAGCGAGTTTGGAGAGAGGCAACTCTTCAAGATTTCCAACAGGCCGTAGGCTTTGTGGATTCTGAATTGCACAATAACATGCTTGATAATTTGCATGCCCTAGAAAAGCCAAACTGTTAATGTCATACCCTGCCTATGCATCTGTAATGGCTCCTGTGGAGCCCATGTCTCATTCTCTCATATTGCTTGGCTGGTTTACCACTTGGCATGTTTTCTCTGTTTGGTTAAATCCGATATAGGATTGCATTTTAGTGTAATTCTTTTCTTTTTTATTTTTCTGGGACAAGTCTATCCCTGTCGAGGAGGGGAGGGGGTGATGCTTAGACCCCACTAAGTTTGTTCTCGTAGAGGGCTTCTTTGTCAATGCTTTGCGGTGCAGGTTTGGAACAATCGCACTGTGTTTGCAGGGTTCCTCATGATGTTGCGGTCGAGGAGTTTTCTTCCCTAGGGGCAAGATCTGTCTTGCCTATTTTCTGTTGTAAATCATTTGTATAGCTTTCATTTCAATAATATCATTTCCCAAACATTATCTCAAAAAAAATATCAGACATTACAAAGATGACTTAAAACTAATTTTGGTTACTCAACTTGATGGTTTGGGTCTAAATTTTCCAATGGAGGAGGATTTTTGAAGATCACCAAAGGTGTCATAACAGTGTTTCAAGCCAAGGAGAAAGGTTGTATATATAGGTTGGATTTGAAGTTCTTGCAACAAATCAAACTAGAAAATAAATTACAAAACTTAAAATAATCAAAATACTTGTCAAAGATTAAAAGTTGGCAAAAGTTTGGGAAAAAATTGTTGGAAAAGAACAGCAATATGCATAATAAAAACCATCGTTCCTGGATGGTGGTGGGTGACTTCAACCAGCGCTTACACCCTTGGGAGAAGTCTGGGGGAGCTGCCCCCCCTCCACCGGGCGAGCAAGCTTTCCAAGACTTCCTGGCAACTCACTCCCTGGTGGACTTACCCATTGAGAACTGCCAGTTCACCTGGAGCAATTGGCGAAAAGGGTTGGATCGTATCCTCTCCCGAATCGATCGGGTCTGTGTTAGCTCTAACCTCCTCCTCCGCTCCACCATGCACGTGTCGGGACAAGAAAGAGTCACCTCCGATCACCGCTTGCTGGTCTGTTCGCTTGGACCGAATAAGCCCTAGGCCCCACGCCCCTTCCACTTCGAGGCCACATGGCTTTCCAAGTCGTGGCTAAGGCCTTTGGTTGAGGATATCTGGGCAGCGCATCAACCTAACCGTGATGACCCCCAAAATTTCCTCAAAGAGGCCCTGCTCTGTCTCAAGTGGGCCATCCGGGCCCTCCCGATGAAGGACAAGTTTTCCTTCAAGTTAGGTCAAAGGATAGTTCAGGATCATCTCGGTCAACTCCAGGCCCGGCAAGAGGTTGGGGAGGACTTGCATCTGGAGGAGCTGTGTCTCCTATGTCAACTCCAAAGCCTTGACCTGGAGGAGGAAATGTACTAGCGATAGCACTCCCAGGTCAAATGGCTCCATGAGGGGGACAGGCTGACAAGATTTTTCTTTGCCATGGCCAAAATCTAGGGTGGGGGCCAACCCCGTTGCCTGCGAACCCAAATAGGCGAAGTTATCGATGACCTGCAGGGGATTGCCAAGGAGATGTTGCAATATTGGGGGAAAATTTGGACCAAGCGGCCTACTCAGCCCCTCTCGGTCCACGTGGAGAAGGTGCTACACAAAGGGGACAACAGGCGACTGATGGCCTCCTTCTCTTGGCTGGAACTCATTACCACTATCAACAGCATGCCAGGAGGGAAAGTGTCTGGACCTGAAGGATGGTCCCTTGAATTCTTCAAGACTTTTTTGGATATTGTGGGGCCCAATATCCTGGATGCGTTCAACCTCATGTTAGCCAGGAGGCAACTACGGTGGGAACTCAACTGCTCTTGCATCGTGTGCATCCCCAAGCAGACTGACGCACACCACCCGAAGCACTTCCGTCCCATTGGAGTTTGCAATGTCCTCATCCGGATTTTCTCCAAGCTCTTGGTCAACTGACTCGGGCCTCTTCTACCCAAGTTGGTGGGAATCAACAGGCTGGCTTCGTGCAGGGTCGAACCCTTCAGGATCAAGTTCTCCTCATGCAGGAGGTGATGCACTCCCTTCAATCTCCGGGTTTCCCTGGCCTCTGTCTCAAACTTGATATCGCCAAGGCATATGATACGCTTAGTTGGGAAGCCTTGCAAGCCATTATGCATCAAAAAGGGTTTGACCAAAGTTTCATCCAGCTTTGTATACACATCCAGTCCTCCGTCGGCTTTTCTTTCGNGGGGGGGGGGGGGGGGGGGGGGGGGCAGCTGTGGAGCTTTTCATCCCCAAGCAGGGGGTTGAGACAAGGCAACCCACTTTCGCCCCTGCTCTTCATCATTGCTATGGACCTCATACAACATTATTGCAGCACTTCCGGGGTGGAGCGCTTGGACATTGCTGGGGTGGCCTGCCAGGCCGAGCACTACACAGATGATGCTCAATCGGGCAGCAACCCCACAAGCACGCTGCATTAACACGGCCTTGACCCGACTAGCAGCTGAATTGGGATTGGAAATCAACCACAACAAATCCGGGGCGCACTTTATTAATGTTGATGCGCAAGTAAAAAGCAGGGTGGTGCAAATCTTAGATATCCAGCCTGGGACAACCAAAGACACATACCTGGGCATCTCGTTGTACCAGTGGGATTGAAACAATTCATGGGGGCCACTCCTGGAGAAGGTTGAGAGGCATATGAACCATTGGGCCAATCGCTTTCTGACTCGCAAGGGCCGTCTCCTCGTGGCAACCGGGATTTTCACGGCCGTCACACATTTAATGCCGGCCATTGCCGCCCCCCCCAAACGCCATCACCAATCAAATTAATAGGATGGTCCGAAGCTTTGTTTTTTTTTGGCGAGGGGGGAGGGGCTGGGCACGCATCGCACGCCCCCGTAAGGCAGGGGGCTGGGCATTACATCCTTCGAGGACGAAATCATGTTAGGACAGCAACGACTCTTGCATCGCCTGACTCACCCACACAGGGAACCAAGTCAGTGGGCCCGGATCATCCATGTCAAATAGTTGCAGTGGGAGGCTGGGACGTGTGCCTCACGGCCCTGGCAGATGATCTGCCAGCACACACAGGTGATGCTAGCCCAGGGATGGCTGGACCTCGAGCCACACACCCTACTGTCAACCAAATATCCGCTAGAGGCCGATTGGCAGCAGATCTGGCACAAGTGGCTCCTCGAAAAAATCAAAATCTTCCTCTGGCTCATACGGTCTAATGCTCTCCCTGTGGGAGCCGCTCTGTGCAGGCGCAACATCATGCAGGATGACACCTGTCCTTGCTGTGGCGCCGCACCCGAGACGGTTAAACACTTTGCCTTTGACTGCGGCTACATGCGTGCCACTTGGCGTGCGGCGGCGATGCCCCCCC
>MNCI01028703.1:151589-169318 GCA_015680685.1 Gnetum montanum | reverse complement strand
CTCCGTGGGCCATTTCTGATGACCCTCGAATTATATACTCTTGTACTATAATTTATCAGTAATACAATCCTAAACATTCTCTCAAAAAAAAAAAAACTAAACTTTTCATAACATAGCATAGCCAATACAAAATAAGAGTAGAAACTATAAGTTAGTTATATATCTAAAATATATATCTATAATTTGGCCAAGAACATCTTGCAAAAATTGAGTTGAATTTTAGTTCATCTACGTATATAAAATTATCCATGTCACTATTTTACCAACTTCAAGTATTCCATAACAATTTTGGTTATCATTGTGATTGCATTATGAGAAGGATAACTAATTCCAAGTTTGGTAATAAATCTTATGTTATAAAATATTTCTGAATTCTCATGGATTGTTGTTTTTTATACATGCTCCTCTTGCCCCTTAGAATTTCATTCCTTGTGTATTCCAATACAAAGGCATAAACAGAGAAGCCACGGATTCGCTTGGAGCAAATATGTTGACATTAGAGATGAAATATCATTTAGCGTTACCGATAGGCTCTCCCTAGAATGTTATGAATGAAATATTATTTAGTGTTATTGATAGGCTCTCCGTAGAGCATTATGGATGGAAAATTATTTAAGTTTCCAATCTATGATTGGTAGTTGGCCTCTCAGCCAAAACTAGACGTTGGTGCACTGTGGAAGAGCAGCTATATATCAATGTTGGATTTCATGGTAATCTCTAAACTCAGATTGTGCCAACTGTGATAACTATGAAAATGAAATTGCTTTTGCTGTGACTGAAAGAAAGGTCACTTTACATGAAACCTATGAAACAAGTTTACTCTGAACTAAAGTGCTGTTTCTAAGAATTACAATAGTTCCCAGATTCAATAAATATTAAATACCGTGCTTCCAAATTCCTTACACACCCATTGATGACCAACTGTAAATGAATCCTACTTTACTTAGAAGGCAACAACAGACATCAAAGAGATCATTCCTCCAAGATCCTATAATTGTTTAATACAGCTATAAGCATGACATAATGTGTATGAATCCCTTTATCTCTTCTCTACTCACATATTGAAAATGTCTTTGACACAAAACATTATAGGATTCTGTTTTAGCATTATCTTTGTAATCTTTTGCTATATTAAAAAACTATAATGTACTTTTAGTGAAACCTTAAGTTTTTTTTCCCAAATAACTCATACCATTAGCCATGCAAACACTCACAATATTATACACTTGATCTTAGCCAAAAGACCAAAGTACCCTGAAAGAGATTGTGCAAAGCAAAGGTTGTGATGTCGTGTGTTTGCCCGAAGCAAAACTGTAACAATTTGAATCTAGGTTTTTGCAATGGGATTTGTGGCATACACAGGTGGTTCCCTGCAAGGGCAGGGTTGAGGGACTAGCCATTCTATCCCGGTTCCCTCTGACACTAGTTGATGCGTCCACATGGAGCCTGACTATCCACATTGTGCTAGAAGGCATCTAGCTTACGAATGTTTACAGAGCCCAAAATTGGGAAATCCGTATACAAGAACTTAAACGTGTTGTGTACGTGGTCCCTGATCAGAAACAATGGCTTTTGATCGAAGACTTCAACCAAAGATTATTCCCATGGGAGAAAACTAGAAGGGACAGTGCTGACCCTCCAAGATGCTAGGAGTTCCAAGCATTCCTCTAGGACCATGAGCTCGTGGACATGGATATTGGGGTTGTAGGTTCACATGGAGCAACAAGCAACGAGGCAAAGATTGGGTATAGTCACACATAGATTTGGTTCTTACATTGGATGTCCAGGTGTTCAGGAAGGAGCAACAACCCTTAGACCATAGATCAATTGGTTGCTAGATTCGCAATGACCAAGAAACGACTCCTCAGCCATGTTGCTTCGAGGGCACATGGCTATCTAAACCGTGGATGAGGTCAATGATACAAGCTATCTAGGGAGGCTACTCCATGCAACAAGACCCATGGGATTTTTTGAAGGAGGGACTACACCTACTCAAGCAACAACTACAGGCTTATCGAACTTAGTTACAGATAAGTCTCAGAGAAATCCAGACACATCAAGAAAATGGTGCAAACCTAGTAGAAAAGGAGCATGCAATTCTAGGTAAGTTGCAAAATTTATCGTTGGAGGAAGAATCATATTGGCGGCAACATGCTAGAATTACATGGCTCCTAGAGGGCGATAGGAACACATGCTTTTTCTTTGCCATTACCAAGGGGCAAGGGCAGGCCAAGAAAAAGTTGCAACTAGTGCATGAAGGGTCTGTTCTAATGGAAGGGAGGAAGCTTGATGAGGTAGTTTAGAAGTACTGGGCCAGTATTTGGAGCAGGTAATCAACTCAGCCACTCTCGATCCAAATTGGGAAGGTCATTCGAGAGGCTAAGAATAGGATGGTGCTCAAGCCTTTCGCGATGTAGGATTTGAAAGCAGTAATAGGGGACCATGAAAACAAAGAAGGCGCTAAGGCCAAATGGATGGCCAATAGAATTTTTTAAAGAATTTGTGGACATCTTTGGAAGAAACATGTTGGAGGCTTTCAACTACATGCTACAATGGCAACAAGTCCACTAAGAGATCAATTGCTCACAAATTGTGCTCATTCAGAAAGTGCCCAACCCATTGTCCCCAATGCAATTTTAGACCTATTGGGGTATGTAACACCCTACTTTGACTTTTCACTAAAATGCTTGTTTGACGGATTGCCCCTTTGATGCCTAGGTGGGTGGGAGGGCATCAAACCAATTTTGTATAGGGTCATTTTTTGCAGGACTAGGTTATCCTCTTGCAAGAAATCCTACATTCATTGCACAAAACTGGATTCCCAAGAATCTATTAAATTGGATATCATGAAGGTGTATGACACCATGAGTTGGGAGGCACTACAAAGAATCATGTTATACAGAGGCTTTGATCCCAATTTCATTAGTCTTTGTCTCCATTTGCAGGCCTTGGGGCAATATTCCTTCGACATTAAAGGACAGTTATGGGGGTTTGCTATTCAAGGAAGGGGGCTTCAACAAGGAGACCCGCTCTCCCTACTCCTGTTCATAATGGCAATGGACACTTTGCAGATTTACTATGAGTCAGAGGGGGTGAGAGGTTTGGAGGTAGCTAGGGTGTTTTGTCTCACAGAGCATTACGCAAACAATACAATTCTTTTCTCACATGCAGCAGTGCCCCAAGCACTTGCACTTAACCGTGCTCAGGAACATATGCACAAGAGCTGGGTCTTGAGATCAACAAAGCTAAGTTAGTGATCCATCTAGTGAACACAAATGACTATGTGAAAGGGAAAATCTCTCAGGCCCTAGGCATCTTGCTTGGTGTTAATCAAGACTCATATTTGGGAATGTTGATTTTTGCTTGGAACTGATGCCAAACACAGTTGACTTTGCTACAAAAGATGCACCAAAGAACAAGCCACTGGGCAAACCACTTTTTGTCCAAGAAAGGGAAGATTCTGTTGGCCTCTTCAATTCTCATGGTGGTGGCTAGATTTACTGCATCAATGGCATCCCCTCCAACCGAAGTTGTACAAAAGGTTGACCAGATCTTGTGAAACTTTGTCTAGTTGAGTGGTAGGGGGGACAAGCTACATCTTGTGTGCTAGGCCAATACGGCAAGGCCTAAGGCAGCCAATGCTATTGGCTTGCTACCTTTCCAAGACAAGCTCATGCTTGGAATGCAGCAACTGGTGAATTGACTACTGGCGCAAGAGGAATGTCCAATGCAGTGGATTCAAATTGTCCCCCAAAAATATCAATAAGGCAAGGTGGATTCAAGAGGGTTGTCGATGTGGTTGTCCATATGCAAGCATGCCAGAGAAATGGCATACATAGATCTTTTGGGGAATTCTCCCAAAGATATCGTGGATATGAAGTATCCTCAAATTGCCAATTGGATGCCCATCTAGAAAGGGAGATTACCTAAGAAGCTAAAAATCTATGCCTAGCTCATCACACATGTTGCGTTGTCGGTGAGAGGGGTTCTCAAAATGTGGGGCCTGAACATTGACCCCTTCTGCCCGATGTGTACAACCGAGCAAGAAATGATTAATCATTTTATCTATCACTGCCCATAAATCAAGGACACTTGGCAAGTTGTTGGGCTTTCACCACCGATCTAGCTAACCAAGGATTCCAAAGAAATTGCAATCTTATGGATGGTTTGGAAGAACAACTTAATTTTTCGAGCACAATGCCTCCCCCTGCAAGAGTCAGTTGTTGTAGCTAGGGCTTGATTATGGTGGGAGTCCTCGACGAACATGGGTTGTGCACTATTTCATGTGTCAGTGGTGGATGTGTTCCAAACGAGCGCAGAATTGTGGCAGTTGGTGGAAAAGATGGGGTGGGCCAATCTGTTATGCTAGATCAAATCTTGCAAATGATTCTTTCTTTTCAAATTGGGTGGGAGATGTAACCACATTTAGGGGGATGTGAATTATTCTCACAGAACTAGCGCTATCAGCTACCTTAGGGTTTCCTGCAAGGCAAGGAGGTAATTCCCCTGGTGGTGCGCAAGTTTGAGCATGCTAAAAAGTTTTTTCGGTGGGGGATTCCAAAGACAATGAGCAGACATGTACCCAAGTCCATGCTACCATAGATTTGGTAGGAGGTGATGGTGTTGATTGAAAGATTTTTGGTGCACTCATGCAGCTCAACCAAGCTACTTGGAATTCACTTTTCTTTTTTGTGTTGCGTGCAACATGGACTACAGGTGAACATGTCGTGATTTTTCCTTCAATCATTACAACACAAATGTCCAAGTAGACATTCAAGTCTTATCCTAGCATTATTGAGGACCAGGACACCAATGCTTCCGCATAAGCCAAGGTCGGAACCTACAATTGTTTACTATTGAAGGCATTTCCTACCCGAGGGGATGGGATCAACGTCAAGGTCAAGGGAGAGGCAAATACCTTGCCAAGGCTTTCGAGAAGAGGTGACAATAGAAGAAGCTAGGCCATCGAGGAAGGCAACGATGAAAGGGCAAGAGGGGGATGAAACTGCTCATGTCAAGGTCAAGGCCCTAATACAGAGAGCCATGAAGGAGGCGGCCACACATGCCCAAGCGAAGGAGAGGGCAATTTGGGAGGCCTAGTGGGCGGCGCAAGAGGAGGATCTACGACAAGCGATGGATTTGGCCATGCAACAATGGGCCAAATTGCATGTAAAGATGGATAGGTGCAAACAAAGACAGGAGGAGTCAACCAAGGAGATTCTAAGGGATGAACTACAAATATAGATCTAGGCTAAGCTTGAGCATGAGGGGTTGCAATGACAAACCAAGGACAAGGGGACTCGATGACCTTTCAACTATAATTGAAGCTAGACAAGGCTTTTGTTACTAATGCTCAAGCCTAGGTCAACCAGACAAGCAAGGCAAGGAGGACAAGCCAGGAACGCAATAATGGATAGATGCCTCTTAGGGTTGTGGAGGTTTGGGGGTTGGGCATTAGGAGATGGAAAGTGGTTTGCAAGGTTGGAATCTGCAGGTCTGGGTTGGGGGACTCCCAACTTGGAGCAATCAGGGTTTGTGGTATTTGTTGCCACGTAGTGGATTTTGCATTTCTTCTTGGTGGAAGCTAGGCCGAACTGTTGGCTATCTTGGGCATTTTTGGGTGGGGCTAGGGTCATGGTGGCTGAGGCTACTTGTTTTGCAGTGCCCAATTGTTTACTAATGGCCTAAATAGACTAGGTTGTAAATATTCATTTAATTTTCTTTTAATAAACCAAAATCTTTTCTCAAAATAAAAACAATCACAATATTTTTAATCTAAGGAACTAATATTAATATAATAATTAAATATAAAAATAATATAATCAATTCATGCTTTGATAAATTTATTAGTTTGGTCTAAAGTTTCAAATGAAATTTCTCTTAGATCCTTTATGAGTATTGTGAGAATTATACAACACATTCAGTAAAATATCATGAATTTTTCAAAAAAGATCAATTATGGTTGTTTTTGGAAAATTTTGGTTAAAAAATCATAAGTAATGAAAACTTTATTCCACCAAAAACGTTGGATTTTTTTCATCAATTCAA
Organism: Gnetum montanum; assembly: GCA_015680685.1. NCBI lineage: Eukaryota > Viridiplantae > Streptophyta > Gnetopsida > Gnetales > Gnetaceae > Gnetum > Gnetum montanum. Next base: position 163,270 of record MNCI01028703.1, on the reverse strand, counting down.
CCATTTTTTGCAGATTTTTTAATCACATGTACTTGTAAATGAAGTACAAAAATAAACAGCCCAAAACCCTTTTGTCCACTTTTTAAAAAATCAAGAATCATTCAAAATTAATAAATCCTAATATACCTCTGCAGCCCTCTTTGCTTCTTCTCTAAGGTTGAAGATGAGTTTCAGTTGCTTTCTTTCATGTCCATCATTACAACCTGCTGATCCACTTGAATGTACAAAATTTCTCATACCTTGTTTGAGAGGGCTTCTTTTTGGAATTGCCTTTTTAAGGGTATTCACTTTTTCATCTACATCCTTGTTACACTTGCGCCTTTTTGAAGCTGGGGAACCATAGATATATTCAACAGGAATTCTTATGAAATTCATAAATATAGAATAAGCCACTGAGCATGTCAAAAAAGGGCTAAACCATGGTGAAAATTTTCCAACCCAATTCTGAATAATAAATGTGTTTCAACATCAATTTCAAAAACTTCAACGTTGTAGATAACTCAAACATCAAATTTGCAATCACATTGTTGACATTTATTTTTTATTCTTAATATGATACACAGAAAAACTTCATCCAAAGCTACATAATAAAAAAAATTAAAAAAAATCGCTTATGTCCTTGTACTCATTTAAAGTTGCAAAAGAAATTCATTTTCTATAATACATTACTATTTATTTTGAAGTTTTAACCCCTTACAATCTTGCAAAAAATGAGCTTTTGCAATAAACTCTCTAGGGTCTGAGGGCCTTTCATCTAAAGTAAACTACATACATATGCAAAAACTGAGCTGTAGTTTTTCCTAGAGCTTGTGAACATGCTTGTCTTCATAAGACTGAAACTAAAGCTAAACACAGGTCTAATATCTGTGGGGCTCTTTGGTACTGCAAAAGAACACTAAAATCCCATAGATAATTATGCTATTTAGAGGATACACATGGAATCGGATGGTTTTAACATTCATATGTTCCAAAATATACTTTTTCATATTCTCTGGTGTTTTTCTTAAGATATCTTTATCCATATTACGGTTATCCCTTGTTTGCCATTTTCATTTTTTTATTCTAACCAATACACAGATTGATTTTATGATTAAACAAAATCTGACATAAATAGCATTCTATTTATCAGCAACTATTCCTTTATGTTTAAAAATAACTTGCTCATTCAAACCATTTTATACACTGAAGCTACCACATGAAACAAAATTAATTTCAAACCTTCACTAGATTCATACACAATGGCAACAAATGAGACAAACAAAGCCATATATCCATACAAATCAAGAATTGATTTTAGTTTTTAAAAAACAAGGGAATGGAAGGAAAAAGGTTTTTATTTTATTCACCACACTTACATATCGGGGGAGGGGTCCTTTTATAGGAGAAGGAGAGACTAAAATAAGAGAAATTTGTTACAAATCAAATCCCACAATTAGAGGAGATATTCTCTACTGATTACAGTAGAGAAATCAGGAAACAAATCAGGGAAAAAAACAATGGAATATTCTTGACTTTTTCAACACTCCCCCTCAAGCTGGCAAAAAAATGTCTTCCCTTGCCAGCTTGGAAACTAAATTATTGAACTATTTCTTGTGAAGGCCCTTGGTAAGGATATCTGCCACTTGATTGATAGTGGGTACATACGGCATGCAAATGACTCCATTCTCAATCTTCTCTTTGATGAAATGATTGTCAACTTCTACATGTTTCATCCTATCGTGAAGAACTAGATAGTGAGCAATAGATATTGCTGACTTGTTATCGTAGCATACTTTAATTGGTAGTGGAGTAGGAATTTTTAATTCTTAAAGTCCTTTTGACCCTAAGACCTCACAAATTTCATGAGCAACAAACTCAACACTACTCCTGGCTACTACATTCTATTTTTTACTTCTCCATGTCACTAAATTTCCACCTACAAAGGTACAATACCTTGATGTCGATCTTCTACCAATGACATTCCCTGCCCAATTTGCATTTGTATAAGCTTCTATCTACAGATGGCCATTATTCCTAAAGAGTAGTCCTTTGCTAGAAGTTCACTTTAGATATCTAAGAATTCGGTAAACGGCTTCAAAATCTTTCAGGCCTAGAGAATGCATGAATTGACTTACCACTTACGGCAAAGGCAATATCAAGCCGTGTATGTGACAAATAGATTAATTTGCCCATGAGTCTTTGGTATCATTCTTTTTTATCCACCTCCTTGGAGTCACCTACTTGCAACTTCATGTTGGGTTCAATGGGTGTCTCAACTGCCTTGCATCCAAGCATACATGTTTCACTAAGTAAGTCAAGAATATATTTCCATTGGTTGACAAAGATTCCTTCTCTAGATCTGGCAAACTCCATACCAAGGAAGTATTTTAAAGCCCCCAAGTCTTTAATCTCAAACTCTCCAACAAGCTTTTCTTTTAGAGCCTTAATTTCTCCAACGTCATCTCTTGTGAGAACTATATCATCCACATATACAATAAGTATAGTCACTTTACCTATTCTTGAGTGTATGTAGAACATGGTATGATCAACTTGACTCTGAGAGTATCCATATCCTTTAACAACCGTTCCAAATCTTTCAAACCATGCCCTTGGAGATTGTTTAAGTCCATACAAGGATTTTCTCAACCTGCAAACCTTATTTACTTCCAAATCCCTCTCAAATCCAAGTGGAAGGTCCATAAATACCTCCTCCTCAAGATCACCATTTAAGAATGTGTTTTTCACGTCTAGCTAGTGTAATTACTTGTGACAATAGAGATGAGTACACGAATGGAGTTTAATTTGGCCACTGGAGCAAACGTCTCCTAATAATCTATCCCAAACGTTTGAGTGAATCCTTTTGCTACAAGCCATGCCTTGTATCTTTCAACACTGCCATTGGCCTTGCATTTTAGTGTGAAGACCCGCTTACACCCAATAGTAGTCTTGTCTCTTGATAGATCAACAATTTCCTAGGATCCAATTTTTTATAAGAGCATTCATCTCCTCCTTACCTACTAACCTCCAATCTAGGCTACTAAGTGCTTCCTGAATTGTTCTAGGCACAAATAGATTTGAAATTCTCACAAGAAAGGCTTTATGATTTTTGGAGATTCTTTTGTAGGACAAATATTGTGCAATGGGATGTTTTGTACAAGATCGAACTCCCTTTCTAGTGGCTATAGGAAGTTCCAAATTGGAAAGATCTATGTTTTGGGATTCAATAGATGAAAAAATAGGATCAAGTCTAGTTTTTACCTGAAGCTCTAGTAGACCATCACTTAGATTCTGTGATTGGCTAGAAGCAAGAGGAATTGATGGAACATTAGTACCTATATGAGACCTTCTCCTGGTATAAACCAGAGAATCATGCATTCTTTGATTTTGTTGCAGTATTTCTTCCTCTGGGTTAGATACCGCAATGCTAGGTGCCTGTTGACTAGGATTTTCTTCATTCTGATTATTTTGAACATGAATTTCTCCTTCTTGTTTATCAAAATGGGTTGGTGACAAAATTACAATTGGTAGTGATTCAGAAGTTTGCCAAAAATTATCATCACTAACCTCATTCTCCTCCTGAGGATGATTTTGCTAAAAAAATGGTGTTTTTTCCAAGAGGGTCACATCCATACTGATATGAATTTTCTTTGTAGTAGGATTAAAACATTTATACCCCTTTTTATTTGGAGCATATCCAACAAAAACACATTTTTCAGACTTGGGGTCTAGTTTTGATTGAAACACATTTGGAATATGAACAAAACATGTACATCCAAAGATTTTTAAAGGAATTTCTAAGTATGTTCTAACAATTGGAAAGCTTTCTTTCAACTTATTCAAAGGGGTTGTAAAATTGAAAACTCGAGTAGCCATTTGATTTATCAAATAGGAAGCTATAAAATTGCATCTCCCCACAAGTATTTAAGAACATTCATTGAAAACATGATAGCCCTAGCAACTTCAAGTAAATGCCTATTTTTCCTTTCAACTATCCCATTTTGTTGAGGAGTTTCACGACATGTTGACTGACAAACAATGCCCTTAGTTTTAAAAAAATCCCCCAAACGTTCATTAAAATACTCAGTCCCATTATCTGATCTAAGGATGCAAATTTTTGTTTTAAATTGAGTTTCAATCATGTTATAAAAATCCTTAAATAGTTTTTCAACTTCGGATTTCTTGCTCATAAGATAGACCCAACATATTCGAGTATGGTCATCAATAAAAGTCACAAGCCACTTTTTCCAAGATAAAGTTGTAATTTTTTAAGGTCCCCAAACATCACTATGAATCAAATAAGATGGTTTTGAAGGACAATAGGATTTTGAAACATATTTTACTTTATGGCTTTTTGAAAGATAGCAAGCATCACATTGAAGTAAGGACAAATCCAATCCTTTAAACATATAAGGAAATAAATGTTTTAAATAAAGAAAACTAGGATGGCCTAGCCTAAGGTGCCATTGCATTATTTGTTCTAAAATAGAGTTTGAACTCATACTGCTATAAGCTTGAGCCTTTTTATTACTAAAGAAAGTCTCATCAAGGTAGTAAAGTCCATCTGTTTCTCTAGCTCTCCCAATCGTCATCCCTGAGTTCTAGTCCTGAAAAACACAATAAGAATCACAAAATATAACATGACAGTTGGAGTCTTTAGAAATCTTGTTAACAAACAAGAGATTACAAGTAAGTTTTGGAACATGGAGTATAGATTTAAGACCATACCCTCAGAAAATTTAATATTGCCTCTCCCAACAATGGAAGAAAGGGTACCATCAGCAATACAAACTTTCTCATGACCAGAACAAGGAGTGTATGAATGAAATAAATGAGATAAAACTTGTCATATGATCAAAAGTTCCTGAATCAATAATCCAAGGAGATGAATTGGAAATTATAGAAAGAGCAAAAACATTTCTACCTGAGTGAGCCTTTGAACAACTAGGAATACCAGTATTAGGATTGGATGCTAAAAGCTTCAAGAGTTGATCAACCTGCTCCTTGCTGAATGGATTAGGTTGTTTGGTAACAACATTAGCAGATGACTGCTGCCACTTGTGCTTAGGCTTCCAATCTGCGGGTTTTCCATGAATTTGCCATCAGTTCTCCCTCATGTGACAAGGTTTATTGCAATGGTCACACCATACCCTGGGTTTCTCCTCATTCCTCTATGGTTTTGAGCTAGTACCCTGGGTTTCCGTCATGATTTTCGACATGGTGAAGGTAGAAAATCATGAGGAAAAGATTGGCAATGTGGTGATGTTTTTCAGCTATAACAGGGCAGGAACAAGACTTAAAGAACCAGGAAAAAAATCCTGCTTTGATACCATAAAAAACAAGAGAACAAAAGGAAAAAGGTTTTTATTTTATTCACCACACTTACATACCAGGGGAGGGGTCCTTTTATAGGAGAAGGAGAGACTAAATAAGAGAAATTTGTCACAAATCAAATCCCACAATTAGAGGAGATATTCTCTACTGATTACAGCAGATAACAATCAGAGAAAATTCCACAATTAGAGGAGATATTCTCTACTGATTACAGCAGAGAAATCAGGAAACAAATCAGGGAAAAAATCATGGAATATTCTTGACTTTTTCAACAGTATTTTTTAATTATCTTTTGATTTAATTATAACACCCATGTATATCCAAGTATAGCCTGTTGGAATTGAACGCATAGCCATCTACATGTAACTTTAAATTTACTAGCATATCAATGTAAAAACAATATTTAAACAATTAAAATCTTCTCACGAAAGAACCACAATGGATCTAGTTTTGATGGTTAAAGTAAAAAACCAATCATTTTTTGACTTACAATTTTGAGGCATGTCAGATATCTTTTGTCCTTTCATTATCGTCTCAGAACAAGTCTTATTTTGAAGCTTAAGTTGTTTCATCTGAACTTTCTTTCCTGTTATTAAAATAAGAGTTCAGTATACATAAGTTCTTTTAACTAAACACTCTAACGCACACTTACAAAATAACAGAAATAATCTCAAATTAAATAACTAACTTAACAACAAAAAATAAAAATAAAAATAGAAAAGGAATTATACCATTTTCTTTAGGAATCATGATAGAAGACTGATCTACCGACATTGAAATTTCTGAAGGATCTTCATATGACTTTGGATCGGATTCTACATTGGCATTCATGCATTTGGATTTTGGGTAAGATTCTTTCCCAAGTGTTTTCTCATGTATCTGTTCCAAATTTAAAGAAAACAAACCACACACATGCAGCTGAGATAATAATCTAATAAAGTGATATGTCATAAGCAATTCATGATTACTACAATAGAAAATATTTTTTAAAAAAAATGGCATATATACATAGCAAAGGGGCACACATTCCCCAAATGATATTTAAGAAGTAAATACAACTGTAACATTTATGAGTGCTATAACTATTCTCTGAAAATAAGAATGCCAATAACAAAATTTGAACTTATGACTGAAATTTCCAATTCCTGAAAGTTAGCCACTTGAGCTATATATCAATGAGGTGTAGTTTATTGGTCAAAATATGTGACTTGCATCTTATAAGTTACAAGTTTGGCTTGAATTGGTTATGCTGTGATATAATGCCATTCTGCAAACTATCAATGATATACTGAAAATCAGACTACCTCATATTAAATGACAAAAAAATGAACATGGCAATTCATCCTAACAAGTATAATCTTTTGCCAATGGCTTAACTTCCAGGAAACCATGAGCTAGTAGCCCCCAAAATGCCCTTGTCTAGCTTAGTACAATGACAAATTTTTTCTTGACTCCGCTATCGGTATGGAAGCTTCAATTTTTTATCCGTAGCTCTTCGTTTATAGGAATGCTTCAGGAGAACCTCATAACAATTGATTTCTTGGAATGCTTTAGAAAGGAATCATTTAATATGCTGGTCCTTTTCTTCTGCTTCTGACACTGAAGTAGTCTTTTGACTAGTAACTGTCCGGGTGAAGTGGTTAATCCTTTCTTAAACTGACTTGTGGGCTCTGTTAAGATGTTATCCTACCTGGAGAATCCCTCTCCTTTCAACATCTATGTATGTGCTCTTCAAAAATAGGGAGAGTGCTTGTTGCTTGTCATCACAATGCAGTCTCTTTCATCGTTTGTGTAAAATAATACAATGTTGAGAGGAAAAAGAAGAATAGGGTGGTTCAGTAGTATTGCAGTGGCGGCTTGCAAGTAAAATACAGCCGAATCCCTATTCTTCACTTATTTCATGTTCCATTAACTGCGGCCAACCTACGAATCAACACCAGCATTTTAATTTATGCTATGGTTTTTCAGCATTCGCACCCTTTTATTTACAATGGTGTTTCTTTAAAAATAAATTAATTGCCGGGAGATTTTTATAAACTGCACATTTGTTAGATCTTAATTCTCCCTAGTTCTGGCGGATTAGCATTGTGCCAATGGCAACAGGCGCTAATAGTCGAATTCTTTCAGCTAGACATGCTATCACTTATTCGTTCCCCTTCACTTGCTCTTCCTCAAAATGTTTCTCCGGAGAATTTAAATTGCATGTCATTTACGCACCTAATTCAATCTAAGCAATGAAATGATGTAAACTTAAAGGGTGAAGAAGACTTGAAGCGAACCTGATTAGCAGTAGACGTCTGAGAAGGCATTTGACGTTTTCGCCCCTTACCTTCCTTGAAAGAGTCATCATCATTGCTATCCATTTCCTTCAAAGAGGGTGCAGAAATAACGCAACTGCGCTTGGGCCTCACCTTCTTTTCGTCCTTCTCCGCAGTAGGCGAGGCCAAAAATTTGAGACGCGATTGCTCCAGTTTAATTTTTCTGGCGGAGTTATTTTCGCCCTCGATTTTATTGACATCCATCTCAACCCCAGCTGGATCGCTGCAACTAGGGTTTTCTTTCGATGGTGTTTTTTTCTCTAAAAAGCTTAAAAGATCTCTGCCGCCGGCCATGAGGCAAAAGAAGCTCAGTATTTCAAGCTACTGCCACATGGACTCGGAGCTCTGTAAGATCAATAAAATTGCAGCTGCCACTTATCTGAGACCCACTCATATAAAACAAAAGAAAACTCCTTCATTCTTAGCCGTTTTGGAAGTCTTTCGCTAAGCACAAATAGAAGCGAAGAATTCCAGGTACAATCTAATCCTGGAATTCGTGAATACCAAAGAACTAGTGTACCATTTGCATTGTGTGTTTTGGTTTTGCTCCCTAATCCAGTTCAAAAACTGTGGGAACCGTATCCGTGTTTTTGGCGCCAAACAGGTCCGAATACATTGTAAACAGAGAAATTTCAAGTTTACAGCAAACAGTGAAAAACGCTTTGACAAGCAGGGACACGTTGACATCGTGACCAGGCTGTGAATTTGGCGTCTAACCTTGCCTGCCAGGAAAACATTTGATGACGTGCTACAAAAATTTGACGTATAAATTTACTTGTAAATATTTATTTTGCAAATTAAATTTATAAAAATATTTATACTATAACATAATTTGTAAATTAAAATCTTTAAATTTTTAATCATGCAACACAAAATCCTTAAACAAAATTCTCAAATTTCTTTCAAAGTGAAATGTTTTTTTTTTTTTGGTCTAACTATTATTTTCAAATTTCATGGAAGTTTGAGTAAATTTTTACATTGAAGTTTGATTTTAATAACTTAGTCAACACTTCACTTGCTATGAAAATCAAATCAGATGACATTTATATTTTTACCAAAATTATCTACAAGTAAGACACAAGAAATGAGTACCTGCTTGACAAAAAAAAAACTAGTTTTTAATTGTATTAAAAGTTAATTAGTTTTTGTAGAACCAACAAAAAGGGTTAGGTCATTATCCTCATTGTGCTCAATCAGCTCTACTATTTCTATCTAAGGATAAATCATACACGCATCAACTTTTTAACAACTCCATGCAACAAGCAAAGAAATACTCGAATCAGCAATTTGTTTTATATGCTCTATTAAACTTTTTTTCAGTAACTCATTCTTCAGGAAAAGTAAGCATACAAAGAATAACTATTATCAACAAAACTAATAAGAAAATGTAAAGTGGATGCCCTAAATGCATAGATGTTCGAGCTAATGGTTGGACCTCTTACAAAGCAAATATATCACATGAATTCACCTTCTACTTTTTCTATTTAATAATACCTAAACTAACAGCGTTAATTAATAACATTTTGGAAAAATCTTAGACAACGTTGTGAAAGGATTTAGAATATAAGTTTAGATTAGAAAAAGCATATTCTTAAAAACATTTAGAATATTTAATAGGTTTTTTAAAACTTGAATTTAAAATTTTTGAATTATTTTACATGCAAAACTTACAAAACCTCCTGTAAATTCACACTATAATCGTGACCCCTTTTTCCGAAGGAATACTCTACGGGAACTTTTGTTCGGTAGTAAGCAATTATTTTTACCCTATGGGTCTTCTTTCTTGTTCGCCAACAATCGTTACTATTACGGTACTTAATTTGTGCTTTTCCTACAAGTTATATTTAAAAAATAAAGAACAATTTCAGATTGTTGTCCAAATATACAAGTTATAGTTTAAAAATAGTAATGGCTTTTGTTTATGGAGTGAACGGTAAGGTTCATCATCCCCAACAAAGTATCTCCTTCGCTCTGCAACGACCTTCTTTAGTTTTTGTTTTCTTTTGTTCTTTTTGCCCCCCTCAAACGACTTCTAGTGAAAAGTAAAATAACCCTTCAAACTTCATATAAGTTTCATCGTTTTCCTGGTCGCGGTAAAGGTTGAGTATTCCTTCAAACTTCATATTAGTTCCATCGTTTTACTTGTCAAGTTATCCTCACGAAGACTATGGGGCATGCCACCTCCATAAGCTCATATCTTAGATCCATACAAGGTAGCTTTCCTTAAAATAAGGATATTTTTTATTATTACGGATGTACATGTGCATTTAAAAAGTGAACATTTTTTCCTCCTTCGTTTATATGGTTGAAATGATGCTTTGATAAAGAAACTTGAAAATGAAGTGTTAGTAATGTTAGGTTTGTTAGTCTTTCAATTTTAATGAGTAATACGATGAGGTATTTCTTTAGTAGTAAGAGCTTTAGCATGGAAATTTATATTCAATAGTCTACAATAATCTACAAAGGTCTCATTTGATGTATGTAGTAGTTTAGTTTCAGTTTCAAAAATGCTAATTTTCAACAAAAATAGCATTGAAAATGAACACTTACAATGTCTAGTATTTGCACACATTAAATATAAGTTGGATATCATTTTCTTAATGATATTTGCAAAACTCAGTATTTACACTTCCACTTTACACTTACACTCTTATAGTAGATTCAACTGGTTTGCAAACTAATAAAATTTCACTTCCAATTTGAGTATCTAGCAATGTTTATTTAGGAGGGGGGTGAGGATAGGGTATTGAACCTTAAAAAAAACACCAAGTAGAAACATAAAAAATGAAAAAAAAAAAAAGCTTTCTAATTTCAAGACATTCTACTCAAGTGTACAACCTTATAATTAATACTTTATAAAAATAGGTGAAGAAAATTAATTGTTACTAGGAAGGAAGGTCTCAATCCTAACAATATTTACATCACTTTTCAACATACATGCTTGAACTTAAAATAGTAAAAGGATTTAGTATATAGGGTTGTGATTTATTATCAATATTTGTATCAAGGCAAGATCTGCTAGAAAATGGTAGCATATCTTCTAGAAGATCTTCACCTTGTTACTTGTTATTAATCTTACATTGAGAAACTTTACAATTAGCTATAACCTTCTTATCGACTCTGAGTTACTAGTGTTATTATTAAACAAGGAAAATTTTTGCCTTATGAGCTATTTGTCCAAGCTAATTGATACTTTCACTAGCACCAATAAGAATATACACATGAGCATTTATCTTCTCTTGATTCTTTATTGTCATTTGATCATTCTTATCATTCACATTAACTTGATTTTTCATATCTTCAACTTCATACTGCATTTTATGTATTGATGAGTCATGATTCGCCTAACCTTGACATCAGAGCCTTGTTATTAGAGCCTTGTATCATAGCCTTATTTCAAAGCCTTATTATTGGTGCCTCGACGTCGAATACACAACATCGGGGCTAAGATGTGATGTCAGATATCTGACATAGTAGGGTATACTCTAGCCTATTGATGAGTGGCGAGGTACCTCTACACTCAACCATACGAATATGAGCGTTTTGACGCGCGATCCGGTTGAACTCCGCAGACGGACTAGTTGTGGCACCTAGATAGTTAGCCTAAGGTTGCAGTTTGCTGTCTTCCCACCTCGACTAGTATTATCTTTGTCACGTATGGTTTAGTCCAGAGTGACGTGTATGATGTGGTTCCTAATCTAATGCTACTCCTAAAGGCAATAGAAATAAGATTAACTAAGCTAGGAGGAAAGGGTAAGAGATAATCTAAACTAGCCTAAGTGCTATGAGCATCCATTCCTTAATCATCTATACACATCTTGGACTTCGTGCATGACTACTGATGAGTGGCAAGGTACCCCTACACTCAACCATACGAATACGAGCGTGCACACGCGATCCGGTCGAACTCCGCAGACTAAATGCCTTAACACCACAAGAAACACTTGGGGTTACTCGTTCGTTGTCTTCCCAGGCTTGCTTGTATGTGTCACGGTGTATGGTTAAGCAAGTCTGAGGTATGTGATTTTTTTGGTATTTTCCGGTTTATTCTAT
>MNCI01028703.1:131749-142365 GCA_015680685.1 Gnetum montanum | reverse complement strand
GGCACACTCGAATAAAGACACCGTACAATTACATTCACCACACTGCAGGCAGACACGGGAAAAATTCTAACTCTGGAGGGATCAAACTGCCAGAGCTTCGCTACACTAAAACTGGGATCAAAATGAGGGAGAGCTGCCTCTTATTTATAGAAATTATGGCTGACTGCGATATCGCGTACGCGATATCGCGGCCCATGATACATCGCATACGCGATATCGCGGCCCATGATACATCGCGACCCATGATACAACGTGGGTGCCTTATCGTGGGTGCCTTAACGCGGTTGCCAGCACTATGAGCAATTCAGGTCTCATCAATAGGCACCATGATCAAGGCCTCAATGAGCCTTTACTTGCTACCCAAAGTATTCTTAATATCACAAAGGTAGTATGGATTCCAACAAGGCATGTGAAGGATAGTTGGATCAAAAGGCTAGACATGAACAATATTCCTTAGTCCGCAGAACCATCTCTAAGCTTTTCAAGATGCATGTGCCTTGTAAAATATAGAAAATGAGTGGAAAAAACTTAAGTTGTTCCCAAGGACACTCATTAAAGAAGCAGAGGACTGGTACCAATCCTTAAAGCCAAAGTATATCAGATGATGGAGTAACATGCTGGAATTGTTTAATGATAAATATCAAACATACTCTATAGTGTCCAACTTGAGAAGGAAAATCCAAGGATGGAAACAAAGAACACACAAATCCTTGGATGCCACCATCAATCGATACTATTCCTTGATTCACAAATGTCCTAGCCATGGTTATTCTCAACTGGATCAGCTTCACCAAAATATGGATGAGCTTCGATTAGAAACGAAGAGAACCCTTGGTGTCTATGCCCAAGGGTGACTATAAGAATTAAGTGCCTATGAGATACAAAGATTAATTGAGTAGGTAGCTAAAGAGAAGGGTGAATTAAGAAAAAGAGAAAGTACAAAAGAGTACAACCATGATACTTCCATTTGCAAGAGGAAGGTTTGATTCTATGATACTGAGGACGAATTCGCATTTAATGAGGTGGCGAATAGGAAAATCTTGCCACTCCAAAACTTCCAATCTGAAATTATGACCAAGGTTGATCAGTTATGGGACTCCATGGATAGTAGATTTCAAGCTGTTCTAAAAATTGCCAAGAAGTCCAAAGAACAAAGTAGTGATCGTGAGTGCAAGAGGTGCGAGGAAGTTGAACATGCTTATCAAAAAGGTAAGGGCAAGATTGTTGTAATAAAAGAGGTTGCAAATAGTGAATTAGATGACGATGGTGGGCGTGACGTCTACCAGTATGTACATCCTAAGGGATGTTGTCTTGTGGTATCACATATGCAGGAGTCTGGGGTGTATGCCTTAAACCCACGACTAACACAAAGGCAAACATCCAAAAGATTACCTTAACCTAAAGGTAATTTTATCTAGATCCACCAACAATAGCAATATTATCCAAGTGGAGCTCCACAACAATCATATGAGTAGTATCAACAGTGGTAGCAACGACAATCATGGGCACTGGCACCACCAAGGTAGCAATACCCTTATCGACAACCTAATCCATATGGTTACTATGTTCAACAACCATTGTCTCCATGTGACTCCTCTAGTCATTCTACTTTCTAGCCTCACTACCACCCTTTTGATTATTATCAAACTCATTCTCCACACTAAAGAAGGGATACCACCTCTTACCCTTATCCTCCTCCTATCCTTGCAAATGTTCCTCCTTCATTTGCATAGCTACCACCTACTCCACCTATGCAAGGTGAACTAGCAGCTCAACCACAACAGTGCAATGCTATGAGGGTCATTAACTTACAATTGGTACATCAATCATATGGGTCAAATACTTGATCAAAGAAAAAACATTTCTTTCAACCTTAGAGTTCACTTAAGCTCTCACAAACACCCGTGGTTGACAGCCCTACTCCTACATCTTCGTCTGTATCCAATATCTTCGAGTCCCTTTCAAACCAAAATCTACTAAGGATCCATACCATCATGCTTACTCGTACTATATCTAATTGCATCCATGTAGGAAACCTTCTCAAGAAATTAGCTAATTCTAGAAGTCCTCTAATTTATTTGCAGATTGTTGGGAACAAACCATGCAAGGCTCTTCTCGATTTAGGTTTTGGTGTTAATTTGATTTCTCATGAGATGTACACTACATGGAACCTACCTCCTCTCAAAAAGAGCAACATAATATTAGAATTGGTAGACCAATCCATCACTATTCCATTGAAACTAGTATAAGACATTTTGATCGTTGTCTATGGGTGGTCTTATCTTATCGATTTCTTGGTAATCAAAGTGAAGATCTGCAAAGGGGATTTTCCAATCATCATGGGAAGGGCATGGTTGAGCACCGTAGATGCAAGAATGGGCATCAAAGATCTTTCTTTAAAGATATCTAAAGAAAATGCATTTGGAAAGACTGAGAAGAGGAGAGTTCCATTCATTGCATATAGCGATATTAGGTGCAATTGTGTGTAGAAGCTATGGGCCATAAAGCAAGCATCTATCTCTGCATGCAAACAGTGTGTGCTAGAAGCAAAAATTCAAAGGTGTCTATACACAGTAGCCACAAAATAGGAGGACACCCAGTGGCTGAACACTAATTCAGAAAGCAGTACACTTTGCATGAAACCGAGAGCTTGACATGTGCATATGTCACAGGCATGGATGAACTCAAGCAAGTTCATCACCAACTCTCTAATGACATAAATGATGATACTCACTGAGGAGAGTTGGAAATTCCTAAAAAATTCAAATAAGAGCCCCTTGAGCTGAAAATGTTACTGGTTGAAATGGTATATGTATTTTGGAAAAATGGGAAGCTAGTTATAATTAATGCAAAACTTGCTGTATAACAGAAGAAGATGTTGTTGAAAGTAGTTGAAAGATGGTCAATAGCTTTTGCTTGGTCATATCCTGAACTCACAGGGATTGATCCTATGATATGCTAGCATCGCATCTACATTGACTTGGCTATGAATCCAAAATGATAGCCATGGAGGTGGTTGAATCCTAAATTGAAGTAAATCATCAAGGAGGAAATCGAGCAACTCCTCAAGGTGGGGTTCATCTATCCCATTGCAGATAGTGAGTGGGTTAGTCCACTTGTAATTGTTCCAAAGAAAGGTGGCAAGTTACGAGTATGCATCAATTTTAAGCTACTGAACATGGCAACATTCAAGAATCACTTTCCATTACCATTTGTTGACCAGGTGCTCAACACAATATTTGGGCATTGCTATTATAGTTTTCTAGATGGTTATAGTGGCTATAACCAAATTCAAATTGCACCAGAAGACTAAGAAAAGACAACATTCAAGAGTCCCTGGGGGACTTTTACAAATCATAAAATGTCGTTTGGTCTATTCAATGCTCTTGCCACATTCCAATACTTGGTCCTGACCATTTTTCAACAGTATATCGATAGTGGTGTGGAAGTCTTCATGGATGACTTCTCCACCTATGAAGCTACATTTCAGCAAGCCCTAGACTGCCTTGAGCAAATGCTAAAATGGTGTGTTGAAAACAACTTGTGGCTCAATTAGTAGAAAAGTCATCTCATGGTCCAGGAAGGCATTGTACTAGGGCACAAAATCTCACAAGCAGGAATTAAGATGGATCTTGAAAAAATAAGGGTCATCCAAGGAATAACCCGCTAGCCAAAAATAGTTAAAGATTTTTAGTCATTCCTTGGACATATTAGCTACTACCAGCAATTCATAGAGAATTTCTCTAAGATCACAAAACCATTGCTCAAGCTAAGAAGAAAGATGCTCCCTTTGTCTGGACTGTAGAATGTGAAAAAGCATTCCAGTAACTAAAAGAGAAGCTTATACAAACTCCAATCCTACAAGCACCCGACTGGTCCAAGCCATTCTATACCATGACGAATGCATCAAATTATGCCTTGGAAGCTATGCTAATGCAGTTAGATGACAATAAATGTCCATACTACATCCACTGCACTGCCAAAGCATTGTGGGTGCACAATTGAACTACACTACTATAGACAAATAATTAATGGTGGTGGTGTTTGCTCTAGAAAAGTTTAGGCATTATGTGCTTGGATATATGGTGTTTGTGTACATAGAACACATTGCCATTTACTTCATAATGAACAAGCCAACGATGAGCCCCCATGTCATATGATGGCTAGTGATCTTGCAGGAATTCGATCTCACAATGGTAGATCCAAAGAACACTGAGAATGTAGTTGTTAATCACTTGTCTCAGTTGCGATGGGATGACAAAGAGGAAGAAAGCCCACTCTCTGACATGTTTCTTGATGAACTCCTCTTTACTGGGACTATAGCTGAACAAATGCCTAATGAGTAAAAATGGTATGATAACATTCTCATCTATCTTCATACTTACAAGTGTTGGACCACCAAAAGAAATAGTAGTTTCTTCACCAGGTAAAGCACTTCATGAAAATCAATAGACACCTCTATAAGGTGTGATTTGATGGCCTAATTCATTGGTATGTCCTTGATATCGATCAACTATGCGTTCTCCAAGATGCTTATGAAGGTCCTTGTGGAGAACACTATGTTGGGAGATGCATGACCATTAAAATCTTAATGGTGGGATACTACTGGCCAACACTCTTTAGGGATGTTCACCATTATATTCGCTATTGTGAATGATGCCAACGAGATGGTGGAATGACTACTCGAATGGAAGGACCTCAACAATGGATTCAACCACTGGTACCATTCGACATCTGGGGCATTGATTTCACGGGTTCCATCATGCCCATGTCAAATGGAAAGGCGTACATCATAGTCACTATTGAATATTGTATGAAATGGGAAGAAGCAGTAGTCGTCATCAATTGTACATCCTCTATTGCTACTATTTTTGTATAAGAAATTTGTAAACAAGTTTGGTGTGCCACATGCATTAATTTCTGATAATGGAACTTATTTTATAGGCACTTCTTTTCAAAAGTTCATGCAATGCTAGGGGGTTGAACATAAACTCACAACACCTTACCATCCCCAGGCTAATGATCAAGCTAAGGTTACCAATAGGGAAATCACAAGGATACTAACAAGAACTATTAACAAGTATATGAAGGATTGGAGCACAAAATTGAATGATGCCCTTTGGGCCTACCACTCAACTTGGAAACTTCCTATAAGCTACTCTCTCTATGAACTTGTGTACGGAGAATTACCAATACTTCTTATTCAATTCGAACTCCATATACTTTCAACAACTTATGACCTTGACCTTAACTTAAGTCTAGCCCAAAAAGAACAATTGATGAATCTCAACCTACTAGATAAAAATTGATTAGTAGCCCTATCATCTAATGAGTTGCACAAGGCTTATAACAAAAAGTGTCATGACCTGAAAATTAGAAAAGTCAAATTTCAACCAAGAGATAAGGTTCTCTATTGGAGCCCCACACACATACCTCAATGAACTAAGTTTCAAACGTTGTGGAAAGGACCTTACATTATTTATGAGACTTTTCCTTCTAGGGCCATGATGATCTATAAACCTAAGAGCCCAAACAAGAAACAATTGGTCAACATCCAACAAATTAAACCTTTCCATGAGCATATGCCAGCTAACACAACAAGCATCTCATCCAATGGACAACCACGCTCCATATTTCAGATCTCCTCCTTTCAACTTAGTTGTGGGGGAGATGACCACTCATGCTAATCATACAAAGTAGCTCCTCAATTTTTCAACTTTTTGGTTTTATATATTTTTTGTTTTACAACTTTTTGTTTTACACATTCTTTCTCTTACGTCTTTTTGTTTTCATGTTATTAATCTTTTCTAATTTTTGTTTTACACCATTATTAGTATATTTGATACTTTTTGAATATTTTACACTTTCTTTTATATTTTCTTTTATTTGGTGTGATTTTCTAACTTTTTGTTAATAAGTGCCATGTACAATGGTAATGCATTACTTGATGATGGTATGTACTATTTTTGATATCTGATTATTAATGTTTGGTTTCTAGCTTTGAATTTCATTATAGATGATTAGGACATGGTTTCTTTTTCATGCAATAGGTAGCGAGTTCATGACATCCACCCATCCACAAACTCTATGGTTTTTCTTGTTTTGGAAACATGTAGTTTCTTTTTTATTAATAAAACTTTAATAAATTTATGACTTTGGTAGTTTTTGGATTTGGAAAGGATTCAAAGGTTTGAATAGGGTGTGGCTTCAAGGGGATTTAATATTCTTTGTGCACTTTTGTTTGCCTGGGTGCATGTGTGTTTTCATGAATTTCTTACCATTCCATGTCCACTAATAAAAGGAAGTGGAATAAGGTCCTTGCATGGTGTGGTTCTGATAAAAAAATGATGAGAATTCAAAGCACATCCCTTGCACAAAATAAATGCATGTGTCCTTGCATGGCGTGGTTCTCATAAAAAAATGATGAGAATAAATGCATGTGTCTTTGCATGGTGTGGTTCCCATTTAAAAGAAGCAAACAAAAAAGATGGAAATTTAAAGCACACCCCTTAGACAGAATAAACGGGCTGTAAGCACTAGTTATGGGACTAGTCCCCTCTAACTAAGGCCCTTCCTTACTTCCTACTTATTCTTTAATAAGGAACAATGGCTGTTCTGTGGGAGCACTCTTATGTCTTAGGGGATGGACTAGTCTTAGAATGTCAATGCGAAGTCACTGAACATGTTTGGTTTTGGTCTAGACTAATGATGGATCCTATCAAGTCATTTAACCACAAAATCCACAAGAGACTTCATGTGACCTTAATTAGGAATTCCATTTCATACTCTCTCATCCATCTATGCTTTCCATGTCTCACCTCATTGCCGGTTTCATGTTCTTGATTCGATGTGTTGGAATTCTTAGTTAATTTCTTCTGCATTTTTGTACTTAACCTTCCGTAACCATTAATCAGCCATGGAGCCCATGGACTCTTTGGTTTGAAGTTATGCAAGGGCATATAAGGCATGTGCCTGCTTTGGGAAGGACCCGCTTGCATATCTTTTGGTTGGATTAGTTAAGTTCTTCACCCTTAGACACTCTTATAATCAAATCCTTTTGTTTATCCCATCAATGACATCCAGTTGTGCACATCTTTACAACATTTTTTAGTGAACTTTCCTTTTTATTATTGTGAATTCTTACACACTCTTCAAATATTTCCTTGTGTTAAAATTTTTCAAATTTAATGGACTACTTATTTATTTTACCCTATTTGTCATCCTTCCTACTAACACTACTAAAGGAATCAATCTACAACAATCACAACCTAGTCAAGTGTAACTACTAATAAGATAAGGCATTTAATAATTATGTGTTACACAT
This sequence comes from Gnetum montanum, assembly GCA_015680685.1. Taxonomy (NCBI): domain Eukaryota; kingdom Viridiplantae; phylum Streptophyta; class Gnetopsida; order Gnetales; family Gnetaceae; genus Gnetum; species Gnetum montanum. The sequence continues at coordinate 135,041 of MNCI01028703.1, read as the reverse complement.
TGTATACTAATTCATGATTCTATTGTGATTGCAGTGGGAAGCACGGACTAGAAGTGGGACTATCTTCACCAAGGATGATGCAATAGTATCACACAATGAGGACGTTCATGATCATTGGATCTTGTCTCTCATTCTTCAACTGCCAAGAGTTGTTGGGTGTCAGTTTTTTTTCTAGGGTGTTCACTTCTCTTATCATGAACATCCAATTTTGTAAAGCTTGTAACTCCATACACTTGGATACTTAGTGTTTGTTTATTCCACTTGAGTCAATTTGTATGTTAGTTAATAATCCCATACCTACCCAATATTTTATAAGGAACTTGTTCCTTGTTTTATTTAACTCAAGGACAAGTTTTCATTTAGTCGTGGGGGTATGATGAGTCATGATTTTCTTGGCCTTCATATCGAAGCCTTGTTATTAGAGTCTTGTATCAGAGCCTTGTTTTAGAGCCTTGTTATCAATGCCCTGACATCGGATACGCGATGTTGGGTAGATGACATCGGGGCCAAGACACAATGTCAGATATTCAACTTCGTAGGGTATACTCCAGCCTATAAATACAATGCCTGGGCTCCCATTTTGAGTTGGTTTTTCAAGTTTATTTTTAGTTAGAATAGCGAAGCTCTTGCCGTTTATTTTCCTTAGAGTTAGAATATTTTTTGAATGCCTGCAGAAGGAGTCTAAGTGTGTACGGTTCTTTATTCAAACACTGATGTACCTAAGCGCAGTAGTGTGACAAGAATAAAATGAACTCTTTTGACACTCCTTGCATCACTAAGAATAGATTACTATTTTCTTTACTGCACTTTACTCTCTTGCTTTCTACTTAAATGCATTTGAATTAAGCAACTTATTTCCAGTTGTTAATGAACACAAGCATGACTGCTTCAAGCATACATATAGTACATGGTAACCCAGCAACACTTAATGTTTGGTAGCCCAATAGTGCTATATGTGTTCAGGATGTGTCCAAGAAAGTGGGGCGATTACTTGTGGTAGGCTAGTTTAGATCTTGTTTTACATCATTTATTAGTTTAATTAATTTACCTCTTTATTATCATTAGGAGTAGCATAGAATTAGGAACCACATCATATGCCTCCCTTTGGACTAAACCATATGTAACAAAGCTACCACTAGTCCAAGTGGGAAGACAACGAACTACAATTAAAGCATAATGTTCTAGATGCCACAACTAGTCCCATCCATGGAATTCAGCCAGATTGCACGTGAACACTTGTAATTCATATGCTTGAGCATAGGGGTACCTTGCCACTCATCATCTATCTTTAATCTAAACACATTTTTCCTTTTCTTCCAATTTTTTTTCTTGACCAGGACAAGCATTAAATAAATGTCCTCCACAATAGTAAAAGTTGCAAAAATTAGGAAGATTATAATATGTAATTGGTTGAATATAAGTCTTCCCAGTTACCTCTAATACCAATTTCTTTTTACAAATTGAGAAGAGTAATTTCAACAAAAAAAATATCTGCAAAAACCAAAATTTGTATAAATAAACTCCATATGCTTAATGAGATCAATAAGGCTAATAATTTTATAGCAACCCTCTCAAGAACCCACCTAGTGAGATGAGCACATGGCTTCGAGTGATGATCCTTTCTTTGAAAATTAGTAATACATTACATAACTAGATAAAACATGGAACTTTAGAATATTCTTCATATTGAACATCAAAATCTAGAGCCCACTTACCAATGATCAACACTAAATGCTTATATATAAAAGACCCTATATCTAGGGCATGTTATACCATTGAAGCATAGCCTAACTCAATAAGTAAAAAAAAAAAAAAAGAATAACTCATAATAATAAGGACTTGGATGTAATGTTCTTTTATCATACTATTTAATTGAGAAATGAAACTTTAGTTACAAAGTAAGTAACCCAAAATTTGAATGAACACGTATTGTAACGAAAGATCAACAAATAATAGCTCATATACATTATCAGAATAAACAAAATCAAGTGTCTTAATTGTAACAACATTACTAGAAGATGACATCACAAATTTTTTCTTACCAACTTATAAATCTCTATTTTGAGAATCAACAAAAATTTTTGCATCAATAAAAGAAGTAGAAATTTCAACGTTGGTTGAAGAAGCTATGAGTAATACAAAATTTTGAAGAAGGAAATTCTCAAGAAATCAGATCTGTTGGAGAAAAATCTAATCCTCTAAAAAAATCAAATTCACTTGAGAAACATCAAATCCATTGGAAAAAATCAAATTCACTAGAAAAACACCAAATCTACTAGAAAAAAATTAGATTCATTGAAAAAAATCAAATCTTTTGAAAAATATCAGATCTACTAAACAAATATCACACTATTGACAAACATCAGATTCATCATAGTGACATTTATTTTAAAAGTTGATAATATTTACAAAGTACCAAAGCATACCTTGATATCAACCTTTGTATGACATTTATGTACTAGCATGATTTTTTTCTTAACTACTTTTGAAGATCATTAAAAGAAAAAATGTGAATGCTTAGATGCTAAAGATTATAGAATATAACAAATTTCAGAATAGCCAATGATATTTTGGGGAAAGGGGGTGGGGGGCAAAGGGGAACACGTGGAGGGCAGGGCATGGAAGTGTTATAACCTAAAATAATTGAAACATAGGTACACCCCAAGGTATATAGTCTACATAGAACTTTATAACTCAACATTATCCACTAGAATCAAACTTGTGACATAGAGTTTCCAAATCAAGAGTCTTACCACTAGGCTAACACCTCATTACTCATAGCCAATGATATGTAGGAGGTATTTGAACTCAAGATAATTCAAACATAGGTACACCTCAAGATTTATAGGAATTTATATTTCAGTGCTACCTAATAGAATTGAACATGTGACCTAGTGTTACTAGGTCAAGCCTGTACCACTAGGCTAACCACATGGCCAATTATATATAGCTAAAGTGATTAGCTCATTATCTTATTAGAGAAGAGATTCTTAGTTTGAATCAAACTTAAGACATTGCTATATTTTTCTATAATTCTGTAAAGTTGCATGTTAGCTATATGTCTTGGGTATACTTGTAGTTATTCTTTCAAGTTTTTAACCCCCCTTCCCTCCAAAAAAAATTGTAATACAAATCATGAACGAAGATTTGGAATGACCTTGATCATTATTTAATCATATTTAAAGAACATTAGATAACAAACCATTCAAAAAATATTATAACCTAATAATTATAGAAATCCACTAAAAGAAAGATAAAAAAACAATGCAAGAAATAATAATAACAAATATAG
>MNCI01028703.1:34736-121522 GCA_015680685.1 Gnetum montanum | reverse complement strand
GTACCAGGCTAGACATAGCTCATGCAGTAGGAGTTGTTAGCAGGTTTATGTTTGATCCAAGAAGGGAGCATTGGGAAGCTGTAAAGTGGCTCCTAAGATATCTGAAAGGAACTTAAAAGGAGCAGCATTACTCTACACGATTTTTCTGATGTGGATCTGGGAGGTGACTTGGATAGTAGGAAGAGCACCACTGGTTGTTTCTTTACCGTGGGCGACACGGCTGTGAGCTGGATGTCTCGACTTCAGCAAAACATTGTTCTCCCAACCACAAAAGCAGAATATATGGCTATCTCAGAAGCTGGAAAAGAGATGATCTAGTTGAAGGGTCTTCTAAAAGAATTAGGTAAGACATAGGATAGCAATGACCTTTTCATTGACAGTCAAAGTGCCATACATCTAGCTAAAAATCTAGTCTTCTATTCCAAATCCAAACACATTCAGCTGAGGTATCATCATATCCAGGAATTGATAGATGATGAAACATTATTGCTGAGGAAGATTCCTGGTTCAAACAACCCTGCAAACATGTTAACCAAGGCAGTTACCTTTGCTAAGCTGAAACTTTGCACAACCTTAGTAGGCCTCCATGGTTAGCAATGAGGAGGCATTGTTTTTGTTTGATCAGTCTCCAAGTGGGAGATTGTTAAGTTAAGTGGTGACTGATCCAACACAGGTCAAAACCAGTTAACATCAGTTAGAGTAATAGTTAACAAGTAGTTACTGGTCCAGTTTTCGTTCTCTTCTGTCACGGCCCGACAAAGCTGTGTGTGTTGCCTGTGTTTCTGTTTTCTTCATTCTTTATCTGTTCTTGAATTTAACAGGCGGCAAAAAACGGTAGGCACGTGAGACGCACAATGGATGTGAAAACAGCAGGGGTGGAGCCTCTTCACGTTAGAAAATGGCAGAGGCAGAGCCTCTTCATGGCAGAAAAGCACAGGGAGCCTTCCTTCTTCGGCTGGTACAACGCGGGTGAGGGTGGACACGCTGCAGTTTGCAGGTGATGGCGTGTGAGACGCTGGGGTCAAAGCAGATGCCCACAGCGCTTCAGCAGTGCAGTGGACCAGAATCGCACACAGATGGCTCACGATGTAGGAAATGGAAGGTACGTGAATGGTGACGGACCGCTGTTCCTACCTGTGACGGTGGTGCATCAGTGACACCAAAACGGCATCAACATCGTTTTTGTACTTTGTTTCTCTGGTTTCAAATGGCAGACGCACTCTCTCAGTTGAGAATGAGTGGTGAATGCCACAAAAGGTGGCAGACAGTGGTATCTCTCTTTGACGTGCGGACGACACACCAGAAGAAGACGGTGGGTGAGTAAGTCACATTTCTCCGTGTGATGTTAGAAGTCACATTTCTCTCTTGATCCATGTGACAAAGGTGAGATCCATCTTCCCTTTTTCTTATCCAGTGGTAGCTATGAGCAACGTTGCGATTACATCCAGCATCAGAATGGACCAGCATGAATGGACCGGACAAAAGGTGACAATAGCAAGATCATAGAAAATTTGAATTTTTCTTTTAGATTATTTATTGTATTCTTAAATTGTAAAAAATATTTAATTTAAAATTTTAATTATTTTGCTTGGTTTATTGTTTTCAAAACATGGCATACTATTTCCAAAAAAATATTTAATTTAAATTCTCAATTATTTTATTTGGTTTATTATTTTTAAAACATAGCATAGCCCTCTCTGACCAAGACTATTCTATTCCCAAGTTTGGGTACCCATATAGGAAGAGCCTCCTAAAACGAGTTCTTTCAAACAGAAGGTGTTAATGTGTCCAAAATTTAAGCATCAACAGTTTGTCACTTTTCCTTTTTCAAGGTGTACAGCACAGTGCCACACCATAAATTAAATTATATTAATTGCAGATTTTCATCCAGTGTTCCAACTGATTTAAACATTTCTCAAGGAGAAGAGACAATGGGGATGAGACAAATCAAAGGGGAAAGCTGTAAATGATTTTGTTCCATAATTTATCCATCAGACATGTTCTTTCAGTGTGCATCTGTGTATAAATGTCTGTTGTGTTAAAAAGGAAAAGCAAGTATTCAGCCCCTTGGGAGAAAGCTTTCGATCTACCAATCTATCTCTCGTCTGTTATTGATATTCATTCATTGCCTTTGCATCTGTTTTGGTGTTTGAGTTTCTAGTGATGGCAGACTTTGGAACTTCTGTGGCTGCTGAACTTGCTGCAACTGCTGTGACAATGGCACTTCGGAAAATCAGCGAAGTAATGGCTCTTGGTGATGATGTTCAGCAGCTGCAGCAGAAGCTGATTGAAATCCATGCTTTGTTCATGATACCAACAGAGCATTTTGCAAACACCAGTCCAGATCCATCAAGCTTTGGATCAGAAATTTGCCAGATTCAGCTCTGGATGTAGAGGATGCTGTAGAATTATATGCAGCAGTTAGATCGTCAGGTTCAAGGGCCATCCATTCTTCTTTTGGGTTATTTAAGAGTCTGTTTGCAAAGTATTTTAGAAAACCAAATTCCTTTATTGAATTAAATGGCCTGTGTTCTGAAATCAGAAGGATAAATCAAAGTTTCGATAGGTTAGAGGCAAGGGCAGGCCTAGTCTTGTCTTTGCATAGAATAGCTATCGAAGATTTCAGGGCTTCTGATTCTGTATTATCTTATATGAATTCATGGAAAAACTCTGAAATTATCTTTGAAGAATCTATTTTTGTAGATTTGGACTATAAGGCAGATGAGATTGTATCATTGATTTAACGGCACAAATTAGTGGCTGTTGTTGGCATGGGAGGGATTGATAAAACAAGACTCCTCCAACATGTCTACAAGTCTCTGAGCTTAAAGAATAAGTATGAAAAGTGTATTTGGCTTTGTGTATCCCAGATCTATAGCATTAAACAGTTACAGTTAGATGTCTTGAATAGATTGGACATTACAGATCAGGGAGGCAGCATCACTGTTCTTCAGAGCAAGATGTATAATGAAATGAGGGAGAAATATTGCCTCGTGGTGTTGGATGACGTCTAGGACTTACCAGAAACAGAGCAGGGTCAAGGGGCAAATGTCACCCAAAAATTGTTGTCAATTGGTTTTCCTACGGACAGAAATAGATGCAGTGTTTTAGTTTCTACCAGAGAATATAAGGTCGTTGAACAATTTGACTCTTATCAGTATGCAATGCCGTTGTTGGCTGATGACAAGAGCTATGACCTCCTCTGTAAATGGCTGCTCCCTCATCCAGAATTTGGAGAGATGGTGTTTACGGAACCGCAAGATGAATTGATAAAAAAGTTTTTGAAAAAATGTGCTGGGTTGTCGCTGGCAATTGTTGTTGTGGCAGAAATTATGAAGCATCAGCATCCAGATCAGTGGCAGTCTACATTAGAGAACATAGAAATGTCAACCTTTGCATCCTCATCATCATCTTTGGTTAGTACCTCTGCCTCTGAAGTGCCTGAGAGTGCTGTAATTATAGCAGGCAGGCTGAATTTTAATGCTTGGGAGTTCAAGCTAAAGCCATGCTTTGGAGTGTTTGGTGAAGATGAGGAGATTGAGAGTGAGAAGTTGATAGGCATGTGGCTTTGCATTGTTGGGAGTGTTTGGGGAAGATGAGGAGATTGAGAGTGAGAAGTTGATAGGCATGTGGTTAGCAGAAGGTCTTGTGAAATCCGAGGAAGATGGTCTTTTGATGTTGAAGCATCTCAGCAACAGATGCCTTCTTAACATGAAACATCAAGAATACTGGTGGTCAACAATAACAAGCAGAATGTTGTTGGTACCAACACGCCCATGCTTGGCATGGGGCCTTTGTTTATTTAAAAAAAAAGAAAAAAAAAGAAGAAAAAAAATTAGAAAAAAAAAGATGGGTTACCCTAACCCTAAAATTGGCTATAAAAAGCCATCAAGGTGATGGAGTTGGAGGGAGGAGAGGAGGAGAAGTCAGGCCAGGAAGCCCTAGGCCAGTGAGGCCAGGGCCGTGAAGCCATGGACTGAACCTCCTCTTTCTCTCGGTGGTTGGCAGTGTGTGTGGCAAACGGTTGGCGGTTTGCAGGGCATTGGTGATGTTTGATCGCAACTACACATGATTCTTGCGGCAACACAACCATGCATCCTGTCGGTGGATCTTCTCTCTATCTTCTTTTATTTCAGCAAATGGCATGTGGTGGACGGTGGATTTGTGCATGATGTTTATGCAGTTGGCGGTTCGCAGGGCATTGGTGATGTTTGATCGCAACTACACATGATTCTTGCGGCAACACAACCATGCATCCTGTCGTGGATCTTCTCTCTATCTTCTTTTATTTCAGCAAATGGCATGTCGTGGACGATGGATTTGTGCATGATGTTTATGCAGTTGGTGGTCCGTAGGGCATTGGTGATGTTTGATCACAACTACACATGATTCTTGTGGCGACACAACTATGCATCCTGTCGGTAGTTCCTGTTTCTCTCTCCTTTAGTTTTTTTTTTCATGTTTAATCTCTCTCTATGTTTTTTATCTCTCTATCACGTGGTCACATGGCTTTTTTTAGCTGAGACTATTCCCGGGTTTTCGTACCCATACGGGAGGTGCCCTAGGCTATAGTCTCCTCAAACGAGTTTTTCCGGTGTTGGCATGACCAAAATTTATGCATCAACAAATGTATAGCATCACAGTTCATGACTTGGTTCATGATTTGGTACCTGCATATGGAGGTTATCGACGTGTCTTAGATAGCTAAAGCATCTGCAGTACTTTTACACTAGAATTGAAAAGGAGGTTCCAGCCTGCGTCGAAGAGCTGCAGAGTCTCACTCATTTCTCTGGTCGATTTTGCAAGTGGAAGAAGGTTAATGTTAATCAGATAATGCCAAGGTCTTTAAAGGTGATACGTGATATAGACATTGAGATTGGTGGTGGGACAAGGACGAGGAAGAAGAAGAAGACATGGACATGGAAGATCTTGCACAGCTGACTCTTGAGGTGTTTTGTCGCAACTCGCTCGTGGTGGAATTGAAGGAAGGAAGTACAGTAGTAACGATACCACATGAATGGGCTTAGCACCTTTACAAACTTGAACTGCTCAAGCTGCGAGGTAGAGTGGAATTTCCAAGGCAGGTGCTCAGCTTTTTCAAACTTCAGTGGTTATCATTTGAGGGAGACTACGAAGAGTATCCCATAGACATATGCAAACTTCATGAATTAAGGCATCTTTATTTGAGGTACAACTAAGTTGTTACCCATGAATGAATTTGGAAGTGTTGAAGCCTTTCCAAAACTATTGACCCTTCAACTTGTTCAACTTGATGAGTTGTGCATGCTACCTGCCATAGAAGATGGAGCTATGCCGTGCCTAGCTAAATTGGATGTAAATAGCTGTGAAAAATTAAGGGAAGCAGGTTGCGGTTGGGAACACAAAATCTGTGGTTGGGAACACAAAATCTGCACCCTTAAAGAAGTCTACATTCGGTATGTTGGTCCAGCACTCAAGACACAGTTGACAGAAGCTTTCCAGTCTTCAAATTCATTATGAAAACACATTTTGGTTACATTCTTTCCTGGAAAATCTCTAATCCTCTTATGTTCTATAAGAGCATCTCCTCCAATTGATAAGAAACTATACTTTGAAGCTATAGTAAGTGTATAATTGACATGATTGTGTGAAACATTATTTTGCAGCAATGTAATTTAAGTTTGAACTCAATTAACTTGAGTCTAATTTCACTTGAGACATTTGGATAAGAATATGCAAAGAAGGAGCACAATTTTTGCATTGTTGGCATAATAAGGCTTTTGATGTAGGATACTGGCTAATAAGTTTTTGCAATAACATTTTTCAAAAAATAAAATATTCAAATATTTATTATTTAATTATTGCAGAAAAATCAAACATCTTCTACCATGTCTATTTCCAAATTATATCACAGGCTCTAAAAGTTCAATAAGAGATTAATCAATTGATTTATCTTTTGCAGCCTTGGTTCAAATTTATGAGCAATATAGGCTCTCATAGAAGTAACCTTATTCAACACAATTCTCTACAAGAGAGCTCTTTTTTTTAATTTCAGCTGCCAATTTGCTATATTTGATTTTTTCTTCATTCTATTTGTACTATTGATTACAATCAATATTTGGTGAGAAGTGAATTTTCAAAAGGGTGCTTCTTTCTTTTGTTTTTGGCCAAACTGTAAGGATGAATTGCTAAGTAGCATCTTCAAATCTATTGAGTGTTTCCTTTTATGTCATTTCTATCTATTCTATCAATCAGATGCTACTTGTGATGGTGTGGGATAAGAGGGGGAAGGGGGTGAAAAACTATTCAACTCATGCAAATTGCACTTGCAATTAACACCACTAACTACGTTGACTACGCTCTCTACGCTAGAGTCGACTATGCTTTCTACACTAAAGAGCTAACTATGCTCTCTACGTTGGAGTTGACTACACTCTCTATGCTAGAAAACTTACTACACTCTTTATGCTGGAGCTAACTATGCTCTCTACGCCAAAAAGTTGACTACATTCTCTATGCTAGAGACAACTATGCTCTAATTGAAAGCATCAAGAATTTGGTAGATAGTGGATATGTGTGCTTTGGGTTGTTACACAGGGTTCTAAGGGAACTAACTATGAGGTCCAATCTACACCAATCGGTTGGTAGACAATGGTTATGCTGGCCTAAGATCTAGCTATTTCTGTGCATGTAGCAGGTCCAGAGTGGTGTTATGGTTTACATTGGCCCAAAGCCAGCAACTGTGGTGTAGAAAGCACGTGAGGCAACCACAATAGATTCTAAGAAAGAAAATGGTTTCAACCCTCCTTCTAGCGCCAGAAACTGTAGTGCCCAAAAACGTTGGTGGCTGGAACATCGAGGTCCATGGGCACATAGCCTACCCTTGAGTCTACATGTGGACCTATGGGAGGTAGAGATGGAGTGCCTTGAATGGTCTGGTTAATTGAACAGGAACTTACTAGATGCAATAGGGGTGTCGTGTGGTTAACCACAGTGCTGATGCAAAATGATGCTAAGTGTTCGAGAGGTGTCAATGGCGTTAATGGTGTCAGTAGGGTTGAGTGTAGTTAAGAGTTTCAGTGAAGTGGGTAGTGTTGACATGTGTAGATCATCACCTGAGAGTAGTTTTAGGCAGAGTTATGAGGTAAAACAACGAAAAATGCAAGTAAAGTGCAAGAAAATGCAAAGAAAGAGAGAGAGGGAAATGGAACACCATCCCAAATGGGATTGAGCATAGTTAACACCAAAGGGGGTTAGAAGGTACATAGTCTTGGGGATGCCTGGTGGAAAGGCTGGTGCTTTGTCAAGGTGTTTATGTTTACTGGGTTGGCTACCATGGTGTACCATTGGCTATGGTGTTCTGGTGGATTGTGGTGGTCTGCAACTTTTCTAATATGCCTTTGGTTTTCTTCCAAGTGCTCCTTAGGTTTGTCAGGTCTTTGATTTGCCAATTTTCCAACCATGAAAACTTCAAGGGTGTGGGTATTTATAGGTTTAGGGTTAGCATGGAATGCGGGATGACCGCCACATGGCAGAGGCATAGTTGGGATGGCACTCTCACCTGACTACACTCTCCACTGGGATAGGTGGTGATGTGCTTTGTTGTGCTCTATCGGACTCTATGAGACTATGAGATTGTGACTACGGTGCCAACTGCATGTGTGTGCCAAGAAGACCACAAGGTACCTAAAAAATGTAACTTAGAGACTAAGCTCTATGAGACTATGCTCTCCATGCTCTCGCATGGGGTTGAGCGTAGTTATAGTTTTGGGGCAAAAAGGGGACATAGAAAAGAAGCATTTTGCTAACTACGCTTACTGAAGGTGAGTTGGAGCTAAGTTGAGTGATGTTGCTATGTTGTGGAGGCCGCTGGAGGCTGTTCTAGCTAACTACACTTAACTACACTCTGTACTGGGGGAGAGTGTAGTCCCACACTTAGAAAAGAAAAAAAATTCAAAAAATGATCATGTGTTAACTACACTCCCCAGGGGAGGCCGACTACCCTTCCAATTGGGGATGAGCATAGTCCTGGGACTTGTCAAAACTTATGAAAATCTACCCTTTTTGCTAACTACGCTTTCCACTAGAGGCTGACTATGCTTTGGGGTAGTGGAGAGCATAGTCCCAATAGTTAAAATTTTTTTCTTCAATTTGCTTTTCATGCTAACTATGCTCTCTATGAGAGGCTGACTATACTCTCAACTAGGGGAGAGTGTAGTCTCAACACTTAGCTAAAACTATGAGAAAATGGCCTTTTGTGCTGACTACGCTCTCTATGAAAGGCTAACTATGCTCTCAATTGGCGTCAAGCATAGTCTTAGCACTTAGAAAAAGTTGCAAAAAAGAAAAAAAAGAAAATGACCTTCATGTTGACTATGCTCTTCATTGGAGGCTGACTACGCTCCCATTTGGGGGAAAGTGTAGTCTCAACACTTAGAAAAATCTGCAGTTAGGATGTTGTAGTCTGGATTTGGTGGTGTTTTACTCCCAGCTCAACCCCAATAATGCAATGCTACTAGGGTTGTTAATCTACAATCGGTTCATCAATCGAGTGGTTCAGATACTTAATTAAAGAAAAGACCTTTTTTCCAACCCAATAGCCCATCTAAGCCCTCACATATAAATGCGGTTGGTAACCCTTCTCCTTCATCTTCCTCTATATAAAATTCTTTCGAGTTCCCTTCAAACCAAATACCATCCAAGATCCATACTATTATGCTTACTCATGTCATATCTAATTGGATTCATGTTGGAAACCTTCTCAGGAAATTAGTTGATCCTAGGAGTCCTCTTATTTATTTGCAAATTGTTGGGAATGAATCGTGTAAAGCTCTTTTAGATTCAGGTTCTGGTGTCAACCTAATTTCTCATGAGATGTATAATACATGGAACCTGCCTCTTTTCAAGAAGAGTAATACTAGATTAGAATTGGCAGACTAGTCCATCACTGTTCCATTGAAATTGGTCAAGGATACTGTGACCACTATCTGTGGGTGGTCTTATCCTACTGATTTCCTAGTAATCAAGATAGAGAACTACAAAGGGGACTTCCCAATCATTATGGGAAGGGCATGGCTAAGCATCGTTGTTGCAAGGATGGGCATCAAAGATCTTTCTTGGAAATATCTAAGGAAAATGCATTCAAGAAGATTGAGAAGAAGCAAGTTCCATGCATCATGTACAATGATACATGGTGCAAGTGTATGCAGAAACTTTGATTAGTGCCATTACCAAGGATGATGCTAGTGATCTAGAATAGTTATATTATAAATGATAGCTATGAAAGCATTAACAATTTATGTTTTTGAAAATATTAATATTTTAAGTCACAGATGTTATTAACTAAAAACAGGTCTCCTTCACATAGGACCAATAATCCATCACATTATGAGACCACTAGTAGAAGAAATGATAAGATCTATACTAAAGAGAATTAAAGCGAACTGCTATAAGTAGGGATTTCATATACTCATTTAGACCCTTACTACATTCAAAGGCTATATTCAACTATTGCTAATAACCCTAGAGGGGATGGAATAATTTCTAGAACAAGGAGGGCATCAAGGCTTAGGACCTCCTACAAACCTAGGAGAGATGAACCAAGGGTTCATAGGGAAAGATATAGAAGCCATGAAAATTCTCCTAGTTTACCATCTTCCTCTTCATCTCCAATGTCTAGTTCTAATGAAGATGAATGTAAGTATGAAAATAGAACTCCATTAAGGGATCATGATAGAGATAGAAATAGAAATTAATGAAAAGATACAAGGTACCAAAGGGAGCATAGACAAGACTATAACTATCATACAAATAGAAATAGAGATTATAACCATGACATGTTTGATGATGATAATTCTTGTTGACTACTAAAAGCATTATATAGATTAGGTAGGCTGTTAGAATACCTCATGAACATCAAAGGGAAAGCTGCATCAAATGGCTTGATATGAATAATATTTCTAAATTTGAGGGAGGTTATAATTTAGATCAAAAACATCTTTTATAAGCCTTTCATGATGCTTATGCCTTGCAAAATATTGAAAGTAAGTGGTAAAATCTTAGGATATTTCTTAGGATGCTAATAGAGTAAGCTAAAAGTTGGTATAGATCATTGGAACTAGATTCAATTCACCTCTAGTTCATAATGCTTAAGCTCTTCAATAAAAATACCAAACCTATTTAACAGTGTCTAATCTAAGAAAAAAAATCCAAGGATGAAAGGAAAAAACCATGAATTCCTAGATGTAGCCCTGGAAAGATACTATTCGCTATTACATAGATGCACAAGTCATGGATTTTCTCAAAAAGAGTACCTTTGTCACATCATAAATGGACTTTGTAACAACACTAGGGAGATCCTTGCGATATATGCCAATAGAATAGGTGGCAAAAGAAGATGGATATAAATGTGAATAGAATAGGTATCAAAATAATATGGATAGATGTATAAAAGGAAGAGCTTAGAGGAATATAATTGTGATCTAACCCTTTGTGAAAAGGAAATGCATATTTATGATCAGGAAGAAGAGGTAGGTCTTAATGAGTTAATTTCACATAAAACCTTGCCAATAACAAAGTTTATTGTTGAGATTGAAGTAAGGGTAGATAAGATATGAGAGTTGATGGATGAAAAAGTTACAACCAACTTGAAATCATAGAGGAGAAGGTAAAGCAAATAGGATCAAGTGGTCAAAACAAGAAGAAGAAGAACAAGGAAATGAGCAAGGACACTAATTAGCAAAAAAGGAAAATAGCTATAGTAGAAGAGGTTTTAGGTTTAGATTTAGAGGAATATGGATGTGACATTTGTCAATATGAACATCCAAAGGGCTATTGCCCACTCTCATTACATCTATAAGAGTCTGGGTCTTTTGCTTTGAATACCAAGTTTGTGGAAAAGCAAATGGATGGAAGAGTACTTTATCCATTAGGCAATTATAGGAAGTCCTACAATCAATAATGCTATCAAAGTAGGATCCTCTTCCACCTTAAGACTATTGTCAAAAATAATGGCAAAACCCATAGTCATAGGGGATGCTATTACTAAACTAGCAATATCCCTATTGCTAGCTAGATCTTTATGGATATTATGTTCAATAACCTATTTTTCCTAATGATTCTATTTCCCATGCCTTAACTCACTACTACTACCTTCATTAATACTATCAACCCATAACATTTCTAGTTGGATCATCATCCCATGCCTCTCATCATTTTTCGCATCCTCATTACCCTCATACTCTCCTCCAACATATGTCACCACCAACAATGTAGGAAAGATTGATATCATAACCTTAATAGAAGAATGCCACTTATGCCATGAACATACAAGTGAATGATAATGTTAGTAGATTTGAGCATAAGTCTTAAATATGTTCTTTCTTTAGGATAGTTCCCACACATATGACTAAAACTAGTAGATCTACTAGCTCATCAAGACTAGCACAAGGCTAATTTAGTACAACCCTTTCCTCATAAAAACAATATCTCCTAATCCTATGCAAAAGCCAGTAGCCATTATGACTCCAACACAAAACATAAAAGATGTACCTATCACTATGGAAAGAGAAAATTCCATGCATTATTAATAATAATAAAGGATGTAATTGTGGGTTGAATGTTCACAATGTTAACACAATCATTATACCAACTCAAAACAAACTTGAGGAACAAGTATGTATGCAAAACTATGTTTACACAATAGCTACTAAACCAAAAGAAACCTTTTGCAATTGGAAAAATTAATCACTAGAGAATTGAGAGATTTGGTGTAATAGTCTCAACCTCGAATCCCCAAGGCCTTCAAAAAATGGGATTCAAGGTACCCTAGATAGTTTGACAGATCACCCAAGGACTTAGGAATGCAAAACGGGAGGTTTAAAAAATAAAATGTGAATAATTATATATTTATAAAATGGAAAGCAAATGTAGAATGCACTTAAAATGAAACTTTAAAACTTTATTAAAAACAATAAAGAATGAGTTCCAAAAATGTGTACAAGAAATGCCTGTGAGAGAGTAAAGGGGGGTTCATTGGGGTAGGAGTTTAGATCCCATTGAAGCTAATGTAATCTACTCCATGATCCGGGTGCTAATCCACTACTAATGTTTTTGAACCTTCTCCACTTCAAACTATAGATTTGCAACTGTAGTCACTACTGGGAGATGAGAAGAGTGGGAAATTTGGCTATAAAATTACTTTATGCTAGGAGTTGGGGATCCCAAAAATACAACATTGGAACCAAAAACCCACAAGTCTTAGGGGGGTAACAAAGGGGGTTATAGGGCTATAGGAATTCCACGTTGGGGGGTGGGGGGTGCTCCAAGAAGCTATGTTTTAAGAGCTCTTCGAAGCCAAAAGTGCTATATTGCTCAAAATGCCAAAGTGTGGAAACTTGAAATGGTGTTGGGATTTTGGTTTTATAGGTTTTAAGGCATTATTTTTTGTACAAATTGGTTGACAAATTGGCTGCAAATTACTGCAAATTTCTACCTTGTACAGGTGAGATGGGTGCCCAAATTTTGGGGGTTATTATGTATAATAAGTGTTAAAATCTCATGGTCATTCTATTTACTATAAATAGTAATGGGGGCACACCTTCTACACTGGAGGAAGATCTTGTATGTTGGGTCTTCTACCATCCTTGCTAAAGTGGTTGGTCAACCTTGAAGTCAATGGAGTGTAGAAATCTTGCTCATGTTACTTCCATGTTGGGGCATGTAGTTTCTACATTGGGGATGGATTCTCCACACTTGGGAAAAACTTCCACACTGAGGGGGAAAGGTTTTCATGCTGTGCACACAGTCTCCACATTAGGGGGATGAAGTTTTCATGCTGAGGGGTAAGCACCCATTCCTCCACATTGGGGGTAGATGAGATTTATTCCTTGTAGGTGTTTCTAGCATAGAAAATTGTATAACCCCCATAAAACCCATCAAATTTTTATTTTTGGCATCCCAAAAGGCATTTTGACCCCCCAAGCCCAAATATAGATGCTAAGTGACTTTTCTCA
The DNA here is from genome assembly GCA_015680685.1 of Gnetum montanum. Lineage (NCBI taxonomy): Eukaryota > Viridiplantae > Streptophyta > Gnetopsida > Gnetales > Gnetaceae > Gnetum > Gnetum montanum. The sequence continues at coordinate 108,530 of MNCI01028703.1, read as the reverse complement.
CTTGGGGAATGAGGCTTTAACCACTTATGAGGAATTTTTCAATCCCAAAAGTATGAAATATGTGAGATTACCCCCGTGGATTATAATCTTCACATTTACAATAAAGTTTTACCTTAGGTTTCATGGGGTGAAGGGTACATGATGAAAATTAGTTACAACATGCAAATTTTTGTGGTGTTTGAATGGTTCCTCTTTGTTGGTGTCTAGAGGATTGACCTGAGAGGCATCGTCAAAGAATACAAAACACCATTGCAGGTCCACCATCAATGTCCCCTATTTATGCTTGATCCAATTGTGTCAAACCATGCTGAAGAGTGCTTAAGATGATGGGATGAGGCTTTAATGAGATCGTGGTAATGGTCATTAGGGAGATAGTTATAAAGGCTAACAATGAATTCCAAGTGTTGAAATCATGGCTATAGCATGATACTGACATGTTTTGAAGTAGTGGCTACTTGGCAAATACATTTGAGGGCCTAGTCACTTTGCTACAAAATTTATTTGGCCATTGGGATTTGAGGTTTCATTGGCCATTTGGCTTCTTGGCAGTTTGCTTCCCCTTTATTTTTTTGGATGAAACCTTCTTTGTGTTTCTTTACCAAGGTTAGTTTTACATAGTTTTCTCATTGAGTGAGTTGCATTATGCTCAACAGACTTTTTTTTCCATTGAATGAGCTATGTTACATTCAAGTAGACTTGAGGATGGAGCATGATGAAGAGATAACATGTAGCTATAGTGCATGAGTGGCGAACATAGGTCAACATTATTTTTTGAGGTATGGAAGGTTATAATAAGGCTACGGGACTAGGATTAAGGAGTGGTGCTAGAGGGAGGGAAATGGTACAACCACTCTTAATATAGCAAGACAAACTCACCAAATTGTGCACATCGAGGTTATATAGGGCGTTGCTGCCTTAATGAGTTGCACCCTTGTAATGGTCCTAGTCTCCATATTGCAAACACAACTTTGAGAGGACAAGAAAACTAAGAAAATAGAGCATGTTATAATATTATAATGCATATAGGCCACATAGAATGATAAGACCAAGCTACCAAGATTACCAATGTTGCTAGTTTAAAGCCATGGTTCTAGTTTAAGGTTATAGCAGGATGAGGTGCTAGTTTAAGGTCTCGGTAGGCAATGTTGTCAGTTTAAGGCCTTGGTAGGCCATGGTGAAGCATGCTTGTTTGCTGATGGTCATCAATATCATGAATATTATAGGCTACATGTAGGTGAAATGTAATAAGGATTTAGGTAGGAATGGTTGATTAGATTGGCCAACTCATTCCCATCCATGTTCGCATTCTCGAATGCTCCGTTACCATGGGCTCTAGTGATAATGAAGGGCCCTTTCCAATTGGCTGAGAATTTATCCACATGCTCATGAATGGATTTGAGATCTAGATCACCCTCCTCAATCTTACACTTGATCAAGTTATGGTGGTGTTACCATTTCTACCTCTCTTGATAGTGCTTGACGTAACCAAGTGCTTGCATACATTACTCCTCTATCGAGTCCATGTCCATTATCCACAAATCCTTGCTTTGCTCATCATTAATGAAGTTGGTCAAGGCCACATAAAGTAATAGTACATGCAATTCAAGAGGTAAAATAGCTTTAGAACCATAAACCAAGCTATAAGATATTGCACTTATTGCTATATGGTAAGTTGTATGATAGGCCTAGAGTGCATGGGCAAGCTGCTCATGCCATTTGCGCTTATTGTTATTAAGCATCTTCTTGAGTAAGTTAATGTTGACCTTGTTGCTTACTTCTGCTTGTCCATTCGCTTAAGGTTAATAAGGAAATGAGAAAGAATGCTTAATGCCTAGGTCATGATAGAAATCCTTTGTTTATTAGCTACTAAATTGTGGTTCATTGTTTGTAACTATGTTCATGGGTCTGTTAAAACAAGCTACAATATTATCTAGGATAAATTTATAGACTTGGTTAGATGTATTCTTCCTTAGGAGAATAGCTTCAATCCACTTTCTAAAGTATTTGGTTGTGATGATGATGAAGCTATGTCTTGTAGGAGACTTAGGCGTTAGAGGTCCAAGGATATCCAACCCCCATCATTAAAATGACAAGCTATCTAAGTAGTGTGAAACTCAATCGACAACACATGTATTAGGTTATTATGCCATTGGCACTTGTCACAATGCTTAACCTTCTACATGTAGTCACTTTGCATATAGGGCTAGTAATGTCATAAGTATCTAATCTTAGTGATCAATCATAATAGATATCTCTATTTACTTCTTCTATAAATTGTTTAATGACATTAAAGCTCATTTCTTCTAAGTGTAAGTTTTGCTATTTTAGTTTAGTATGATACTTATCATAGAAAGCTTTAGGTAAACATTCAAGTAAATGTTCTTTAGCTTCTAACTCATGCATGAGTTTACCGAAATAGTACCATTCTTCCATAGTATCTAAGAATGTGGGCAAGTCCTTGATTCTCTATAATCTGGCTTAAAAGAATCTATCTCTATATAAATCATCACATTCATTCTCGTCACTGTTAAATTCTTTAGTAATAGCATTTATAAGTAACAAAGAAGGACCATTTACTAATTTACGCTTTGCTCCTCATTAATTTGATTCCACCGCCTTCTTAACATGCCTTGAAAATTAAATGTGGCATTCAAGATAACATATTTATAGGGCTTTCTCTCTAGGGTTATTTGGTTGATTATGAAACCATGGATACTATCAATTGTGTCCTGCTGTCCTTTTATGTCTTTATCATCCATGATAAATGTTGGGATTTTTTCACTTATGCATCATGTTTTGAAGTTAGAATAATCTTGAGGAGCTTCATGATATACACCAGGTGTTTGTAGTAGGAGTTTTTCATTTGAATCAAGATAAGTTATTATGTTATCCTCATTAGATGTCTCCATTGCTTCATTTATACAAAAAAATTTCCTTTTTCATTAGGATTAGTTTGAGCTATGGATTTTGACTTCTTCTTGGCTCTATAATGAGCTCTATGAGATCATCCGTAAGGAAGAGAACTTGGTTCAAGATTGTAGGAAGAATGTTGTTTTCTATGGGGTTCTCGACTTTGGCTAGTCTTTTTCTTAGTCTTGGGAACCCATACCTTATGTATTTCATGGATTTTCTCTTTGATTACCTCTTGTGTTGTATCATTCCTATAATTTTGATCTAATATTAAACCTATTCTATTGTTAGCTCAATTTTGTAATTAGATTGTATCTATCGGAGTGTCATAAGTTTTCTTTGCTTGTAACATATATATGACTTCTTGGGGTAGTAAGGGTTTTTTTGTCTTTGCTACTATCTCCTTAATTCATATTTATCTAAGCAAAGCATCACATTCCATGCAATGATAATGTTTATCTTGTTTTTGCACAAAATGATGTTGACAAGAAGGATCTATGGACTATTGTTTGGCTAAGGAAGAAGAATGTTCTTGTTCTGCAAGATTTTCTTGGTGAGAAGAAGAAACTTCTTTTACTATGACTTTACCTTTGTCTTTTGAAGGGATTGGACCTAAGACATTTTCAACATCTAAGGAGATGTTTGGTTCTTTGAATATTTTTGCCATATTCTCAGCTAATTTGATTTTTTCTTTTGGATCTTCTTATTTTTCAGGGAGTTGATAGCTTGATGCTTTGGGGATTAGATCTAGTGGATTCCTGAGAGGAAGAGGAATTCTTTTTAGTTTCTTTTTGAAGATGTCATCACTAGGAGGATCATATTTTGTAAACTTTGAATGTTGTAATTGGACTTGGTATCTTCGTTTACAAAACTTTGATTTCCTAGGTCTAAGATTATCATAGAACTCTTCTTATATGTCATCTAGATCTAGATATAATCTATTGATCATCAGATCTTTAATATTAATGTGTACTCAATATTCTAAGTTGGTAGAGCCAACTTGTACTACTTCTTGTTCAAATGGGAGTAACATCTTAATACTAGTTAATTCAAAAACTTTAAAAATTAATCTAGTACTTATTATTGCATCTACGCTATTCTGAACCATATGTAAAGGTATATATGTGATAATCATTAAACTATCAAACAGATTCAGATCATGAAGAGAAAGAGTAAAGTTTGGAAGTATGACAACTAAGGCATCTGCTTCTAAGCATCCTTTGGCTTGAGTAATGATGACATCTTCAAAGTTTTTAAAATGTCTATCTATTAAGGTGATCTAGTATGGATTTTTCTAGTGGTAGTTGAAATGGGGATGTATGTGAACATTAACCTCCTCTACATGAATGTAGTTGTACCCTTTTTTTATCCATTTTGCAACCTTCTTTAGGGAGAAAAAAGTGAGTAATACTAGTTGAAGACTAGATCCATAGATATCTAAGTCACATTCAGAGAGATGCATACTAGAGAAACTTTCTAAAGGATTAATTCTACTCATTGGATAGATATCATGTTTTTTGGGCACTGGAGAAAGGCTAGAACCTTGTTTACTGCTACAGTATAATGAGAAGTGATGAACATAAGAACTAGACGAAGAGGAACCTAAAAGTATGCAAGATGATGCTGCCACTTTGTAGAAGTAGAGGTCATTGCCATGTTGTAGTTGGACATATTACTCACCTATCTGTTGGCCTTCCTAAATGTCTTACATGCCTAGTGCCTTGGCGACTCAAGACTTCAATAGCTTTGGCAAGCTATCTGAGTAACTTGACTCTAATACCACTCTTTGTCTAGATCACAATTTCGCTCTCTTCCTTATGCTCAAATCAATTAACAAAAAATAGCATAGAGGATTGCACAACATATTGCAAACCAAACAACAACTTTATTGATAGACTGAAGAAAGCTTTACAAGCTCTTAGGGATGCTTCAAAAGGAATGCTTAAAAGGTGCTATGACCTCCTCTTCTAATTTCTCTTCTTGTTGCCTCTAAGAGTAACTAAGACACTCTTATATAGGAGAAGCTAAGGCTTCTTGACCATTCTAGGTGTGGGATGAGTCATCCAACACTATAGATAAAGAAGAATATATTCTTCCATGATCGCATCTTTTTAGGGGAATCTTCCATGGCATGTGATATATAAAGTAAGAAATAGACAAGCATTCTTTACAATAAAGTAAGATAATGGAAATCAATTGTGAGAAGAATTATCACTAGATTCTTTAATATCTTTTGAGTGCTCTTCATCATTAACATTTGAGGGACCTACTTGATCATTACAACTCCATAGAGATGGTGAATTATTGAGATCAAAGGCTGGTGTGCCTCCTTCATAAAGCCATTTTAGCATTTGATATCTTGTCCCATCATTATTCTCTCATCAAGGTACTTAAGATGAAGAGTAGTAGGGATGACATCCTGCAACCTATAGTATTCTAAAATATCATGTTGGTTATTAGTATATGCATTCCTATAAAATGCATATCCCTAGGGGTTGGACCAATTAAGTTGACAACTGACATAGGTGGTAAGAAAATAATAGGGATTGTTAACATAGTTAAGGGCATGCCATCCACAAGCTTGGAGATCACCATAGTAAATAAAATCACCATGGTACTCATTTCATCAATTATATAGATGGCATGGATAAGTTGGACCTTAATATTTTGGAGTATGCCTGTACTTATTCTACCATTTCCAGAACAGATCATTAGGATCATTCCATTTATTTATCTCTATAAAAAAATGATGAAAAGAATTGGGTTTATATAGAGGCCAATGCAGCAAATGGCTTTTGTTACAACAGTCTTCACCATCATAGGTTAGAGGTAACATGGACATATTAAGGTTACACATTTCTACTATATGTCTAAATGTAATAGGAGGGTAAAAAGGATGATAGGTCATTTCTCTAATGTGAGCATTATTGTCTTGGAAGTGGAAAAATAGTCTAAAGGCTAAACACCATCTCCATGCTGGATCCTAATGGCTTCTTCTTCAAGACTTGGAAGATAAATTTCATTTGCTTGGCAAGATTGTATTAATGTGAAGGATCTTAACTCCCATCCTTCCCTCTATAGAATATCTACAAAATAAACAAACCTATTAGAATTTCAAGAGAGGTTATACTCTCTTGTTAAGAAATCAGCTAAACTATTTTGTTGATTACTAATATATTCTATACTGAATTCAAAATTAGTTATGTACAAGGCCCATCTAATTAACCTTGTATGTCTTGCTTTATTTAAATTCCTAATGCTAAGGTAGTTATCAAAATGCTTTAAATCACTCTAGATGATAAAATGCTGGTTTTTCAGGAACAATCTAAATTTCTAAATCCCTTTTATTATAGCAAGAAACTCTTTATGAGTGTTGTGGTAATTTAATTGATTAGAAGAGAACTTACCAGAAGCATATTTGCAAATGTGGATTACTCCTTGAAAATCTTCCTTTAATGTGGCTCCCCAGAATTCATGGGATGCATCTATTTGTAATATCATCTTACTAGTGGTTGGAGGATGGAGTTGAGGAAGATTTTAACATTGTTGGTTTAGTTTTCTGATAGTCTTAATATGTTTTTGAGACTAGAAAGATGGAGTTTTTCCTAATCATTCATTTAGTATCTTGCTATCTATAGCTAAATTTTTGTAGAAACTAGAGACATAATTCATACATCCTAAAAAAGCACTGAAGTTGTGTTTTATCTTGTATTTCATTAGGGAAGTTTTTGATTGATTCCAAGATGTGGTTTTGTAAAGCAATTGTATCTTGTGTAATTTCTAATCCTAAAAAATTAATCTTATCCTGGGCAATTTTCATTTTTGTTGTTGATAATAGTAAACCATGTTTGTCTACCACATCTCTAAAGATGGCTAAATGCTCTAGGTGTTCTTTAGGATTTCTACTCATAACTAAAATGTCATCTATATAAACCATAATAAACTGATAAGGATTAAATATATGATCCATGCAGTTTTGGAAAATCAAAGGTGTTGTTTTAATCCTAAAGGACAACATTGTCCATTCGTACAATCCACCAGTGATTGTGAAAGTTGTTTTTTAGTGATCTTCTAGATAAACTTGGATTTGCTAGGATCTAGATTTCAGATCAAATTTAGAATAGACGTGTATGATGCAATCATTGGAAAAAATCATCCTTATTCAGGATAGGATGTTGTACATTTTTAATTAGATCATTAATAGGTTTATAATTGACTATTAATTGTTTCTTACCCCTTAATAACTTTGCATGCTTATTAACATAGAAAGTAGCACAAGCAAACATCCTTTTACTGGGTTGGATTGAGCCTTTTGCTAAAAGTTGTTTTATTTTAGCATCACATTCTACCTTTAAGTTGGGTGGCATACTAATGTGATGTGCTTTAGATTTGATCTTTATATTCTCTTTCAATTCAATATGACACCAAAGTTCCATTTTATGCCTAAAGCATGTTGGATCATCACTAGTTAAATCTAATAATTCTTTTTGGATTTTCTAGAATTGATCATCCAATTTTTCAATTGTGTTTTATGATCCATTCCATTTTTACTTGTTTTTGGGGTTTTTGAATTGGAAACGTACTCAGATATTTTGACAATGTTCAAAAATTTTGTCCAGCTAAGCTAATATAATCTGAACTAATGATATATGATTCTAAGTATTGTAGATTATCAGTGCCTACTAGTAAATCATATGATGGTATATCAAGTTGATATACTACAATGGAAAATGTCTTACCTTTGACTATTTTGATAGGGATTTCTACTTTATGGTCAATTGGTTTCTTTTGTGTATTAAAAGAAACATATGACCTTTCTTTCTTAATTGAGAAACACCTTAGTATAGCGTTGGTTCTTGCTAATGAAATTTCTACACCACTATTAATTAATATATCTATTGGGTATGCTTTATAAGAAGGAAATTTAATAAAGAATGTGCATACCAAGATAGTAGAACAAACTTGTCGGTTCTTGTTTACCAGTTAAATTGGCATGGTTGCCTGTGTTTCCTCTTGGTACTATTATCTTTGTTCACTTTATTCTTCTTGTTGTAGCTATTCAAGCTCATGATTTGCCCACTGAATAAATGTTTTTAGCTGTTGTATTCTGTGGGTATGCCAAATAGATTTCCCTAAATTTGATTGTTTTGACTATTTTGATTTAGGTGGCTCTATTTTTTCAAAAGAAAAATGACCAAAAGACTTTCATTCTTTCCCAAAGGTTATTGGGAATCTTGGTAAAAGAAGTCTCTTTCTTCTAGATGATCCTTTTGAAGCAAGAGTTCTTCTTTCCTTGCCTTCAATTTGCATTTGACAAACATGTACCTATGGATATCATCTACTGGTATTTATTTTAACTTTTGTTCTAGTTCTACAACCTAGGTTTTTAGACTTCTATATATAGGATCATGTTTTGTAGGATCTATTTTATGGTGTCTATGACGATGAGGTCTATGTGGTTTTTGTAAGGAAGATTCATCTTTTGTCCAAGCAGTTTTATGGCTACATGGTCATCAATAGTAAAACTATGAGTTGTATGGCTATAACTTGACCCTTTGTTGAGGATTGAGAGATTTAATGAAGGTCAAACTTCATAGTTATGGATTTCCATTGGGCTATATGGCTACTCTTGTAGATGTTGATCATTATGGCTTTGAGCACATTATCTTTGCAAATGATGTTGACTTGGCTTTTGAAGAGGTAGTGTCTCCACTTCTTTAATGAGAAGATTAGTGCTAGATAATACTTCTTTGCTTCAATGTATCAGGTTCCATGAGCAACTAATGCATGGCTAAGGTAATATATTGGCATCTCTACTCCATCAAATTTCTAATAGAGTAGAAAGGCAATGGACATGTCAAAGATGGCAAGGTAGATGTAAAATGATTTACCCTCTTGTAGAGGATAGATTGTTGGTAGTTATGCCAACTCTTGCTTAAGGTTTTCAAAGGCCTCTTGGCATTGATCTATCCACTCATAATGAACCCATTTCTTAAGCAAGTGTTGCATGAGCTATAACTTATTCGTAAGCCTAGCAATAAACCTATGAATAAATTGCAATCTACCTTGTAATTCTCGAAGCTTCTTAAGTTTGGTAGGCACCACTAATTTGGATATGGCCTTAACCTTATTAGGATTGACATGAATCCTTACTTCAGATACTAAAAAACCAAGCATTTTAGCATTCTTGACATCAAAGACACACTTCTTGAGATTGATCCTAAGCTCGTACTTGAGGCACCATTTAAGCACTAGATTTAGGTCATTAGCATGGTGAGTTCCCACTTTGGACTTAACAGCTATATTTTCTACATAATCATTAAGCAAACCTAGCATGTAATCGCTGAAGATATAGGTCATGGCTCATTGATACGTTGCTCTTGCATTGTTAAGGCCAAAGGGCATCATAGTATAGCAAAAGGTACCCCAAGGGGTCATGAAGGTCATGCTAAGTTAGTTCTCTGGGTTGATCCTAATCTAGTTGTATCTCAAGAATTCATCCATAAAGAACAACAAGGCATGTCCAGCCATGGTATCAATAAGTTGATCAATACTAGGTAGAGGGGAGTCATCCTTGATAGTCACTTTATTTAGGTCTTTGAAATCAATGCAAATATGGATACTCTTGTTTTTCTTAGGAACTGCCACTATGTTGGACACCGATTCTACATAGTCAACAACCCTAATGAAACCTGCTTGGTAGAGCTTTGAAATATCATCACAAATTGCCAAGGCTAAATCAGGTCTAATCTTGCATACTTTCTACTTAATTGGTCTAATTCCATGGTCTAGTATGATGTTATGTTGTACTAGGCATGGGTCTAGGCCTAGCATATCTTCATATAACTAAGCAAAGATCTTAACATTGCCTTGTAGGACCTTAGTGATGTATTTAGCTTTTTGAGGTTCTAGTGAGGAACTTAGCTTAAGGGTTTTCTACTCACCACTATGTGTTGCGATAGGAACCTCAACTAGAGAGTCTTTGGTTATGTTGCTTGCCTCTAAGTCAAGGGCTTTGACTTGTTTTCAGGCCATTCTAGAGGTTTCTCTATCAAGGCTATGCAGTTGACAAGACTCTTTGGCTCAAGATCTAGGTAATCAAGGCCAATATACTATTCTACATCACTATGAGGTCCACTTAGGCTCAAAGGTAGATTGGTATGCTTCCAGGTACTCATACTTCGATCCTGCATGTCAACCATAAGCACATTAAGGGGCACCTAGGTAAAGATAAATAAACAATGCTAAAATGCTATAAAATTATGCAAGTACATGCTATTCTAATGCAAATAAGATCATCCAAGGCTATAACTAGAATAAAGATGAGCAAACAAAGTGTGATAATGGCCAAATAAAGGTCAAACAAATGGAAGTATGAGAAACTAGACTATACATGGTTAGAAAAGATCACAGTTTTTCCAGTTTTGGGCCTTAGCAAGTGTAGCGACTGAAAATGTTGGTGGTTGAAATGGTCATGTTGAGGAGTTCGCAGTTGTGGTACAACCTGAATCCTACTCCCGTATGAAGGGTCATTGCTAGAGGGGAAAAATAGAGGTAGAGTGCCTAGGATGGTCTTGTCGATTGACCTGGGACTTACAAAGTGTTTCAATGAACAAGTGTTAAGGGTTTGCACGGTGTTTTGGGTGTTACCGGGGTCGACTAAGTCCAAGCATAGCAAGGTTTCTCGGTATGAAAATGACAGTGCAAGCATGCAAATGCATGCAAAACAATGAAAAATGTGAGTGCAATGCTAAATACCAAAGAAAATGCAAGAAAATGCAAAAGAGTTTGAGAGAGGAAGAATGACATTGCCCTAAACGAGGGGAGCATAGCAATTGCAAAAGAGAGATGAGGAGGTATGCAACATATAGATGGGCATAGTAGGTAGCATAGTCACAGTCTCTAGGTTGTTTGGGCTATAAAAACTAACATCCACCATGAGATCTATGGATACTGGATTGGCTACCATGGTTGCTCTTGCAGGCTATAGTGTGTTGCAGTGTCTAGTGGTGTCCCAAAGTTTTGTCAAGATGCTAAGGGTTTTTAGGTGCAAAAGTGCCAATGCCAAGATGCCAGCTACTGAATGAAAATGCCAACCAAATTCTTCAAAATGACAACCCCTAAAATTTCATATGTAGGGGTATTTATAGGGTTAGGATTGACGTGAAGTGCAGATTGGGCACCATGTGGCATGAGGGTAGTTAGGGCTATGCTGACCCCAGCTATGCTCCCACTATAGCAACTGGTGCTACACTCTGGTGTGCTCTAATGGACCCCAAGAGACTGCTAGACTATGACTATGCTACCAAGATAGCACGTGCCAAAGTTGAAAAGACCACATTGTACCTACAAACAGTGCAATTTGGAGGTTATGCTCTGAGGCTATGCTCTCCCCTCTTTCAAGTGGGGTTGAGCATAGGTACAATTTTGGGACAAATGTGGGGTGCAAAAGAGATGCAAGTTGTTGATCTTGCTTGCTGGAGGAGTGTTGGAGCTAAGATGAAGGATGGTGCTAAGCTTTGGAAGCATTTGGAGGCTGTCCTACATTGCTACACTAGCTATGCTTTGGAGTGTAACCCAACAGTTGGCAAATTTTGCAACAATTGAAGTCTAGTGTTGGTTGTGCTAGCTATGCTCTGGAGCATAATAGGGAAAGAAAGAGCATATCACTAACACTTAGAAAAAACTAGCAATACTTATAGTCTTCATCTAGGCTATGCTGGCTATGCTGGCTATGCTTTGGAGTATAGCATGGTGGGGGTATCTTCAGAAGTTAGAAAATCTACCAAAATGCTTCTTCCATGTTGAGCTAGCTTGATAACTTTTGGCTTGACACTTAGGCAAACTAGCCATTAAAGTGAATGCTATGCTGGCTATGCTCTAGAGGATATCAGGGAGAATGGGGGCATAGCACAACACTTAGAAAAATTTTTGCAACTGTTATCAACACTTAGAAAATTTTTCAAATGTAGTTCTATGTTGCATGCTATGCTGACTATGCTCTTGGGCATAGTCCTAGTAGTGGAAGCATGGTCCAAACACTTAGAAAAAAAATTATCTTATGTTAAAACTTAGACAAATTTGCCACTGAGGTACTATCACTTGAATTTGGTGGTGTTTCATTGGTCCCTCTTTGTTGACGTTTAGAGAAGTGGCCCAAGAGACATTGACAAAGAACCCAAAACACTACAACAAGCCCAGGACCAACATTGCTCATCGATACCTAATCAGAGGGTGCTTTGCTAGGCTCGAAAGTGCTAAAGGTAATGGTAGGCTAAAGGTAATGGATGTAGGAAATTGGCTTGAGGATAGCAAGAGAGGAATGAGATGCAAACGATGTATCATGCTACAAGATGTAGAGTTAGCATAGTCGACCATGATCATGGAACTAGGGTGGGTTCTTGCAAGAATGATGGCCTCTTATCAGAATGCTTGTGAGAGGGCCATCATCCATAGCACTAGAATGGCTTACTCCTGACATGTTGACCTCTCATCAGAGTACTTATGATAAGGCTGATGCAAATTTAGGGTTGGACTAGTTGCGAAATTGTAGCTTTGTTAGATTTTGCTTAAGGACATGTTTTTTTTTGAATTTTTCTTTTTTCTTTGGGAAATGCTAGCTATAAGATGCTGATCATCGAGTGGATTGCATGTTGCTTGATGGGCTTTCCTTAGAGGCAACTGCATTACGTATGTAGGATAGGTGTTTTCTCCTTAGGATGAGTTGTGTTACATCTGCTTGAGCTTTGACTAGCCCACAGAGGCTCCCCTTAGGATGAGTTGCATTATGTCCATCACGGGTTCTACAATTGATTGAAAGAAGGATACCCTGCATCAGAGAAGCTTGTAGGGAAGGTTGGAAAATGTGAGGTAAAGGGGTAAATGCAAGTAGGGTATGGTAGGGTAATAAGGATGTGCACTCTCAAGTGGCTTGGCGAGTCCAATTAGGCACATTTGAGTAATGTGGTGACTTGCTACTATGATGAAACATGTCTCTGAAAAATTGCCTCCAGGGCTTTGTCCTACAAACACAATGTAGAGAAGACAAGAAAACCACCACACAACATGAGATAAGAGTAAACTACTAGTTTCAAGGATGCTACAAGTGCTATGAGCACTGGCTTAGTTGCTAAAGCTTGCAGTGCCAAAGTAGGAAGACCAGTGCAAGTGCTAAAGCTAGAAAGTTGCAAAAGCTCTAGTAGCCACACCAGAAATGAACACCCCAAGGAGGCCAGCAAGGCAGCCAAGGGTGATGATAATGCAGATGCTTGAGAGTCCACACCAAGGATAGAAGCTTAAAAATTCAGCAAGATGGCAAAGGGCCAAGATGCTAAACATGCTTCCAAGCCCAGGCAATGGTGAGGTTTGAAGGATGGTGGTACAATGGCTAGGCCATAGTACTACTGGGACTTTAGCGGGTGGTGCTAACGGTGAGAGCTCGAACCAATAATAAAATACCCAAGGCCAGTAATGCTGTCAATGTGGCCTGGGGGTGGTACTACTAGTGATGGTGGCAGTAGCTTCAAAAGGTTAGTAAAATGCCCAAGGGAATATTTGGAGGATTAGCAAAATGCCAAGGATGGTAATGCTACAAATGTTCTAGAGGCTCTTCTTTTAATGACGTAAACTCCATTTTGGAACTACAATGCCTTGCCCTACCCTACCCATGAGGTGTGGGTAGATGACAGAGGATCGGAAGTATTCGCGCTTGCTTGTCTGTAGAACTGTGTCTGTTGAGCTATGTGTGTAGAACTGTGAACCTAGTTTAAGGTCTTGGTAGACTACATGCTATGCTAGTTTAGGGTCCTAGTAGACCATGAACCTAGGTTAAGGTCCTAGCAGAATGTGATGTGCTAGTTTATAGTCTTAGAAGATTGCTATGTGCTAGTTTAATGTCATAGTAGATGATGGATGTTGTGCCAGTTTAATGTCATGATGCAAGGACAAGCTATGCCAGTTTATAATCATAGCGAACTTGCTATGCTAGTTTAACATCATAGCAGACAGGTGTGCTATGGATGCCAATTTAACATCGTAGCCCAAGGATGCTCTGTGCTAGTTTATAGTCATAGTGAACTTGTTGTGCTAGTTTAACGTCATAGTGGACACTTGCTTACCTTTCCTTGTCATTGATGTAGCATTGTGTACTAGGCGTAGTATGGCTTCAGGTACGAATGGTTGATCAGATTGGAAAACTCATTGCCATGTAAGTCAGCAAGTTTGAATGCTCTACTGTCATAGGCCTTAGTGACCAAGAAAGACCCTTCCCAGTTGGCTAAGACTTTATCCGTGGATTCATGAATGACCTTGAGTACTAAGTCACCTCTCCTGATTGGGCATTGATGCTGATTGTGACAGTGCTTTTGTTGTTGCTTTTCTTGATACCATTCGATGCGACCAAGTGTCTGCAATTGCTTCTCCTCTATAAAGTCGAGGTTAATGATTCTCAAATTGTTGTTTTAAGCCTTGTTAGTGAAGCTTAAGAGGATCACATAGAGTAATGGGACCTACAATTCAAGAGGCAAAATTACTTCAGACCCATACATAAGGCTATATGATATCTTGTTGCTATTTTGTGTGTGTTGTGTGGTAGGCCCATAGTGTGTAGACTAGCTACTCATGCCATTGTCGTTTGCTACTACTGAGCATCTTCTTCAGAAGGTTGATGTTGACCTTATTTGTAGCCTCTACTTGGCCATTTTCCTATGGGTAGTATGGCAACAAAAAGGAATGCTTAATGCCAAGGTGTTCTTAGAAGGCTTTGGTTTCTACACTGCTAAATTATGGTTCATTGTCTATAACTATAGTCATGGGTGGACCAAATTGGGTCACTATGTTGTGAAGGATGATTTTGCAAACTTGTTGCAATGTCATTTTCCTAAGGGGAATAGCTTCAACCCACTTGGTAAAGTATTCAGTTATGGTTATGATGAAGCTATGTCTTATGGAAAACTTAGGCATGATAGGTCATATGATATCCAACCCCCAACATTGGAATGGCCATGTGATCTGCATGGTGTGTAGTTTAGTGGGAGGCATAGGTATTAAGTTTCCATGCCATTGACACACATCATAGATCTTGACCTTGGAAATGCAATTGTGCTTCATGTAATATCAATAGTAGCCTAAATGTTTGATTTTCAATGCCATTGCCCTAGGTGCTATGTGACCTTTGCAGAGTCCCTTGTAGACTTGATCAATGATCATTTGCACTTCACTGTCACTAACGTAGATTAGCAACATGCCATTGTAGGATCTATGACATAGTGTGTTATCACCTATGAGGACATACTATTGTAACTATTTTCGTACTACATCCTTGTGGGTAGTGGTTAGATGTTGTAGAGGCTCACCTTGTTGAAGGTACGCCTTGATGTCATCATAACACTCTACCACATGGGTCATGCTTGTTCTGGCTATGGATGCAATGTTGGTTGTTTGTGTGATAGGCTCAATGCATTCCACTATTGAGGTGGGCAAGGCATGAAACATGTTAGGTGCAATGCTTAGGGCTAACGTGGCTAATGCATTGGCAATGGCATTCTCATTATGGGGAATGTGTTGTATATGTGTGGTTGCAAATTGTTTGAGCAAGTGCTTTGCCAAATCATAGTAAGGTTGTAAGTGTTATGATTTGTAAGCAGAAACCTCTGTAACTTGGTTAATGATTAACTGTGAATCGCCTCAAATTGCTAGGTTTTGATTTCCAAGGTTACAAGTTGCTAAGATGCTTCTAAGGAGATCTTCGCACTCAACTACATTGTTGGTGCAAGGAAATTCAAAGTGATAAGTGAAGGGTCAGATCTCCTTGGAGGGAAATGTGATTACGGTAGTGGCACTACCCCCTTAAGAGGTTAAAGCATCATCAAAGTGTAAGATTACCTCAAAGTTGGCAGGCACTTGGCTTATGCTACTAACATGCTCATCTAGGAATTCCAAAACTATTGTTGCTTGATTATTTATTGGCAAAGCCATGAGTTGTGTAGCTATTGCTTAACCTTTAGTAAATTCTTGTGCTATGTAGTGTAGGTTAAAATCCATAGTTATTGCTTTCCAGTGTGTAATTTAACTACTTTTGTAAATGTTTGTGGTGATTGCTGAGAGTACATTGCTTTTGCAAATTATATTTACTTGATTGCGGAAAAGATAGTGCCTCCACTTCTTAAGTGCGAAGACTAAGGCAAGGCGGTTCTTTTCCACATTATTGTATTTTTCTTCATGGGCCACTAACGCATGGCTTAGGTAGTATACATGGACCTTTGAGCCATCATCTCACTTTTGGCAAAGCAGAGAAGTGATGGATGCATTGGAGGTTGCAAGGTAGATGTAGAATGGTCATTCTTCTTACAGAGGGTAGACTGTAGGAAATTGAGCCAACTCCTATTTGAGGTTATCAAATGTGTCTTGGCATTGAGCTATCCACTCAAAGTTGACTCCCTTTTTGAGTAGATGTTGCATTAGCTACAACTTGTTAGTCAACTATACAATAAACCTACGAATGAATTGTAGTATACCTTGTAATCCACATAGCTCCTTAAGGTTAGCCAATGGTGCTAAGTTGATGATGGCCTTAACCTTATCAAGCTCTATGCGTATGCCTACTTCTGATACTATGAAACCTAGGATGCAATCTATTTTGACAGTAAAGACACACTTCTTAGGATTCAATCTAAGGTCATGTCTTAGGCAATGTTTGATTACATGGTCTAAGTCATTTGCATGGTTATATGCCATTTTGGACCTAACTATTATGTCATCAATGTAGTCATTGAGAAAATCTAACAAGTAGTTACTAAAAATGTATGTGATAGAGCATTGATAGGCTTCTCTTCCAATCTTTGGTTTGAAAGGCATCATTGTATAGCAAAATGTACCCTAAGGGGTCATGAAGGTAGTACTGAGCTAGTGCTCTAGGTTGATCTGAATCTAGTTGTAACCAGAGAATCCATCCATGAAGGACAACAAGGCATAACTGGTCGTAGTATCGTCTAGTTGATCAATACTAGGCAACATGAAATTATCTTTAATGGTAGCCTTATTCAGGTCCCAGAAGTCTATGCAAATGCTTATGTTTCTATTTTTCTTGGGTACAACCATGATGTTGGAGACCTAGTTGGATGAAACTAGCTTTGTAAAGCTTGGTGATTTCATCATGGACTACTAATGCCACCTTAGGCTTGAGTTTGCAGGCTTTTTGCTTAACTAGTTTTATGCGAATATTGAGGATTATATTGTGCTATACTATGTGAGGATCTAGGCCTGGCATGTCTTCATAGGGTCATGCAAACGCTTTGATGTTATCATTGAGTATCGTGTTGAAGCTCTGGGTGTGTTGAAGCTCTAACAAGGAACTAAGTTTCAATGTTTTCACCTTGCCACTAAGTGTTATTATAGGGACTTCAATGAAGAGATCCTCAATGATGTCACCTACCTCTAGGTCTAGGGCTTTGACTAGATGGTTTGGCCAATCTAGCGATGCCTCTATAGATTCTATATGTTCATCATGGGCTTTAGGCTCAAGGTTTAGGCATCCGGTATCGATGTATCATATAAGATCATCATGAGGCTTGGTAAGAACCAGAGGTAAATGAAGATGCCTACACGTGCTCATGTTGTAATCCTATCAAGTTTCCTACAAAATAACTAGACATAACGTCAAGCTACACCTATCTCAAATGTAGTCAAAATGCATAAAAAAATTAGGAAAGCAATGCAATTAAAATTTTCCTAAGTGTGCAAATGTGGAGTTAGAGAAGTAAGTATGCAGGTTGGTTTTGGGCCTCAGCAGGTCATGGGATGCTAGTTTAATATCATAGTGGACCATGGTTTGCCAGTTTAAGGTCATAGTGGACCACAGTTTGCCAATTTAAGGTCATAGTGGACCATGATTTGCCAGTTTAAGGTCATAGTGAACAATGGTTTGTGAAAACTGTAGATTGGTTTAATTAAGGTTAAAAGTGCTTGGAACATGGAGTTAGGTTGGGCATTCATTGGGCAATCAAAAAAATTTAGAAAATTTTCTAAGTTTGGGGACTACTAGAAAAAAATTAAAAATTTTCTAACTTTGGTTGCTACACTCATCCCTTGTTATGCTCAGTCCCTTGCTATGCTTAGAAAAAAATTAGAAAATTTGCCTATGTGTGGAATGCTATCTTAGTAGGTAGTGCATTTAATTACCTTGGGAGGGTATATATGCATGTTTCACCAAGGTAAAACTATCATTTTACAAATTGAAAATAAGAAGTTATAGAGTGTAGCATGGTTGGAGCAAGGAGTGGAAGCTAGAGCGTAGCAATCAGAGTGTGATAGTCAACATGATGCACCAAAGTGAATGTTAGCACTGTAGACTTGTCAATGTGGATGAGGGAGAGCAAGCACTGCAACATTTACCTCTAGGCACAATTTTTACTTTGTACTTCCTTTGCTTTGCCTTGTGTTGGGGTTTGGGACTTGGGGTGGCCTGCCTTGGCAAGAACTGCCATCACCATTGCTGTGATGGCCATCATGGACAAAAAGGGAGGATGCACTTGTGGGTGATGGATTTTGCTTTGCACATTTTTCCCTTTTCTCTTCTTGTGGGCATGCATTGCATGGGCATGGGTGATTGGGTTCCATGGTTGCATGGGGTAAGGGTTCATTCTTGGTGCTATGTGAGGCATGGGGGAAGGGCAAAAATGAGGGTTTTCTAGCTGTAGCTAGTGCGAATGTGGCTTGGGAGTGAGGGGTTATGGGACCCTCTCATCCTTCTTTGTTTTTCTTGTGACCATGTGACTAGAGGAATTAGAGTTTGGTGGTAGCCCAAGGGTTGATGAAAGAAAAAGGAGGGCCACAGGGTGCACGGTGCTAGGGAAGGGAGATTTTTTGTTTGTTCCATGTGGGCTTGAGGCTAGGGCAGGGTGAACAGTGTGGCCATGGGGATGGTGGCTGTAGTGGGAATCAACGGGGACATGGAGAGTCATGATAGGCTATGGCCATGGTGAGCACCTTAGAGCAATGGGGCTAGGTGGAACCATGAAGGGGGCACAGTGCCTAGGGTGAAGGTGCAACGCAAAAGTGGGATTAGTAGTTAGTTTTTTTAATTATTTAAAAAAAATTTTTGTGGGCATTTTGGGGCTATGCTCCCAATTGTTAGAATTTGTTTTGATTTTTCATGTTTTGGGGCCATGCTCCCTAGGGAGCATAGCCAACAGTTAGAAAACATTTGATCATTTTAGGGGTTACACTCCCTGGGAAGTGTAGCTGACAGTTAGGATTTTTTTCATTTACTTGGGTTACACTCTCAAGGAGGGATAACCCAGAGTTAGAATTTTTTTTGTGGACACCATAGGTTACACTACCCAGAGTTAGAAAAATTTGAAAATTTGCTATGTGTAAAAATGAAGAATTTTCTAAGTGTGAAAATAAAATGCCAAATGTGAGAATGCTAAGTGTGAAAATGCAAAGTGCTAGAATGCCACTTGTAAAACAAAATGCAACGTGTACTAGAGCTTTGTCAAAATGTCAAACTTGCAAATTGAACATGAAAAATTGCCAAAACATGCAAATGAAAACAACATGTGAATGTAAAGAAAAATGCTAATGCTCCATTAATGTTGTACCCTAGTGAGCACCATGTGTGTCAAATGTGTGTATTAATGTCTTATGCCCATAGGACCCACAGGGGACCCTAAGGATATATATTTTTTGCTAAGTTACGCAACTCTATATTAAATTTTTTAAGTTTTCTAAGTGTAATGTAATGTATTTTTATGCATCCAATGTATATTGATGCCTTTTTTTGTTTGTTGCTTTTGAGGTTGCAGGGTATTGTTGAAGCCAATCCTCATCGTGGTGGAGCTTGTTAGCATCCTTTGCTATATGAGCAAGCCTATTTTGAACATGCTTGCACCAGACACATAGTTTGATCACCAGGTGGTATGGTTTTGGCTAGGAGCATGTGAGTTCCTAGAATTCCTGCTCCAACACTTCAGTGTGTTGATGTGTTCACACTTAGCAGTGAAAGGTACTGGTGTTATCGTAGAGACATTACTGCTTGGGCAAACTAGAGCATTTTGAGGTTCATGTTCGATGAGCCCACTACCAATGATGGTAGAGTAGGAGGTTTAGGTCAAGACCCTAGGGGTGTTAGGCCTTTGTCTAGGATTTGGCAAATGCCAAAGTTTAGTTATAACAAGAGAAACACTCTTTTTGTTGCTTGGCATGTGCATACCTCATTTTAGAATCCACTTGGGATGGTGTACTATGTAGGAGGGTAAGTGTCCCTATGATTCTTGCATTATTTATTTGGCTATTGGCTCATACTAAGGTGATAACTACTCATGTTTGTTACCAGGTTTAGCATTGGTGAGCATGGCCTACATGATGAGGAAGGGGCCTTGAACCTGACTCGCACTACCCTATAGGAATTTTTAACCTACAAGAGTGTTTGTGTGGGGGCGATCCAACAAATTGGGTCTGACTTGGTGGAGTATCCTCATTGGTATCTAAAAGCCTATGAGAGGTGTTGAACCCATGGCTGGTTGGATGTAGAGTAGGTGGATGATGTACCTAGCATCGAGGATGTATTGGTTCCACCACCACCATCATGCACACTATTTGTCCTGCATAAGCAATTTATCACTTTGCTCTTGTGTGTTTGCTACCTTGCCTTTTTGCATGATGCTAATGTTTTTTTCTTTGCCTATATTGCAGCTGTAGTCACTTTAGGAGAGGTCATGGTGGTTTCTACAGGCAGCATTGAGGGCACCCTCATCATGAAGTATGATGCTGTTGAGGGTGGACAACATTGGTTGTGCCACTAGGCCCTAGTGAAGTTGACTAGTAGTCTTACATGGGTTGGGTTAATGGACCTTTTCTTGGCCCTTAACCCAAGCATTCTAGTGGCCAAAATGGTCACTATTATTGTTTCCTTTAGTAATGATGCTCATCAGTTTATCACACAAGTATGTGGAGTGAGGGTGATCTTGGACCTCAGCAATGACTTCTTTACGAATGTCTTTGGCCTCCCTTCTGATGGCCCATTGGTTGTTGATAAGACCAATAGATAGGTGGACCATCGAGGCAATATTGAAGAGTGGCTAGATACTTCTTGATCTCACAAAGGCATAATCATTATGAACATGTAGGTGCTTGTGGTCCATGAGCTTTACCCTCTCTTCTGTGCCCATGCACTTCTGAAGCTGCTCTCCCAAAAAAAATAAAAATCCTTAGGGTGAAGCAAGCTTGAGTGATGATGGACGTGCTAGAGGAAGGTATGAGGTACAATTAGGCCTCTCACATTGCCAACAACCTACACATCAATATCGTCAAGTTGTGCTAGAACCTCTAGGTGAGGTTGCACATGCACTTCGCATTCTTCGCAGGATATGAGGGTGATTTATGGAGTTTCTGGTGGTTTTTAAGGATAGATGATGGATGGTGCAAGACCACACATAGCTCTCAAAGCCATGGATCAAGCACCTATTTGCTACCACATGAGCACAGTACCCCCTAGAGGCAATTGGTGAGTCATTTTCCATAACAACTAAAGGTCCCTTAGGGCAATATCACTACTCGCATGATAATGTAGGTGAGCCCCCATCGGCTAGTACTAAGAATGCTATTAGGATAGAGAATTACATTATCAAGATGGTGGAACCATCTAAGATAAAGATTAAGAGGCCACATCTCGTAGAGGAGCCTACATGAAGGTCAAAAAGGTAGGTGTTAAGAAGATCCACTTAAAGTTTTGTGACTTGCGCATGGATGTTGCAAGTTAGTATGAGTTATTGGATGAATTTTTTGCATTTTATGTATTTATATTTTTATGTTTGTTATGCTACACTATGCTATATTATGCTAAGTTTTTGCTAAGTGTTAAAATGCTAACCTTGACATGCATGTGAATTGTTGGAATTAGATGAGAGGGTAGCTAGAGTAATGGTAGAAGCAGTAGTAGAGGACGTCTCCCCTTAAACTAAGGAGGGGGTGGCATAGGAGGAAGAGCTATGTGAGGCTATAGAAGTCCTCTAATAGTTAGAGGAGGAGGGATTGCTTCACCTTGATGAGGGTGATTTTGATAGCCTCTTTGATGATGTGTAGTTGGGTGATACCCTTGCTCTCACGCCTGAGGGTTTGCTGGGTATTTGCTTTGTGTTACCATCTATTACTAATCTTTTTTTGCTATTTCATATTTGGCTATTTAATTGTTGTTTAATGTGTTATTGCATTATAGCCATAGAGATACATTCCAGCAGTCTGGTGTCTACCTCTACCTATTGTATGGAGCCATGGGTAGAGGTGCTCGACAAGTTCACCTTCATGGAAGGTCTAGCTGAGGACATGGTGGACTGCCTACAGTAGGCGGATCCTAAGCTTGGTATGCTTGTGATGTTACTTTGCTTGTCTTACTTTACCAATTTGATGCTTAGTCTGTGGCTAATGTTGTTTTGCTTGCTGTATGCCAACAAGTTCTAGGCTTTGCTGGGATCCAAGCAAGGTGGATGCTATTTCCAAGTTTTTTCCTAAGGTGGAGCAAGTAAGCCACAATGTGTATGAGGCAGCAAGTAAGTGCATGCTTTCATGTGTGAAAGCATTATGGGTTTGCAGGCACACTAATGAGTACCTATGGAAGTGGGTGCACGAACTTCAAGATAGGGTGATGAGCTAGGATGTTGAAATGGAGGACTTGCAGTCTTGTTATGATTTCCTTGTGGCTCATGCATGAGGGGATAGTACCTGGCAGACAACCAAGATTGACTATGCTAGGTATTGGTTGATAATTTAGGGCAAAAAAGAGGCCACTAGAGAGATTATTGAGTAGAGGTTGCAGATGGACTTACTAGCCTGAAAGAACCAGGATTGGAAAGAATACAACACAAAGGTATATTAGTGGGGGCAGACTCAGAAGAACCACAAACACTACTACAAGAATGAGTGAAACGCATACCTTAAATGGTATAAGGAGGAGTTTGTTAAACACTATTGATGTGATATGTTTCTTGAGGTGATTAGTAAGACATGGTCTTATAAGTTATTCACTTATCACATAGTGGTGAGTGGGTCTTTGGAGAGGCAAATTATTGTGCCCTCAGGGGAGGCTTCCTCTACCACATTTTTGATGTAGCCACCCACATGGAACACCATGGACAAAGGCAAGACCCTTGTAGGTATTGACTTTGGCTAGGAGGATTGGACGTGACTATCAGAGGCTGAAATCCTCCAATGCTTGGAGTAGGGCCTTGATAGATTACCTCTCGAGACAGACATGGGACCCTCTCTGGTTAGTTATTTTTTGTTATTTTGTGCTTTTTATGTTAGTTTTTCATGTTGTGCATTTGTTGACTAGTTCATTATTTTATGTTGCTTTGAGTAGGCACCAGGTAATGCCACAATTCTTAGTGGAGCAACAGAGGAAGAGGAAGAGGAGCCTCAACCCCCACCGAGCACTAGCAGTTGAGTAGTCCTAATGTAGCCTTGGTGTTAGGTAGTTTTGCATTTTTGACCATTTTTACTATACAGTCATGCCATGTATTTTATTGATGGATTAATGAAGATGTAATGATAAACTATTTTTACTATGTGGGTTGCATATTACATAGAGTTCTACGTTCAATTTGCTAATTATTACATGTTAGTAATGTGGTTGGTTAATGTGATTAGGCCCTTTGTGGGCCCCATGCCAGTTTAGGACCATGGTAGGAGGGTTATTGCTAGTTTAGGGCCTTTTCAGGCCATGGAAATTGCTAGTTTAAGGCCATTTCAGGCCATGAATAAAGAGAAAGCAAGGTAACAATTTAAGGCCTTGGCGGGCCATAGTGATAGTTTTAGGCCATTTCAGGTCAATGTGATGAAGGAAAAAGGGTTAGTTTTAGGTCATAGCAGGTCGTATGCTAGTTTAAGACCTTTTCAGGCCATGGTGTTGTGAGAAGGTTGCCAATTTTAGGCCATGGCAGGCCATATATATTTTTTTTTGGCAATTTTGAATTTTGTGATTTTTACATATTTTAGTGTTTTTTTTAATGCATAGAAAAACTAAACAAACATGCATAGGCAAAAGGAATGAATGCGTAATAAAATGAATGATGCAAAACAAAACCAACCATGCAAAATGTAATGACTCAAGAAAAAGGAAAATGGGGCATGTGAAGATTAGGGGCAAGTAGGCACCTAGCACATGTTGAACCAAGGGGATGCCTTAGTAATGTAGTTGCTTCCTAACCTGAATTGGGTTGGAGGTGCATAAGGCTTAGGTAGCATGAGGTAATATTCACCTAGACCTTCATCTGTGATGCTAAAGGGAAACTCTACCCATAGAGCTTCCTTAGGAGGGTCATTGGCCTCTTTTGGTTCCTCGGGTGGGTCTGCTGGACAAGGTTGATCCTCATCCTTCATAGGTTACATGTCATCGGGGAACTCTAGCTTTGATCCTTGTTCTGTGTCAAGGTTGTTGATGGTTGAAGGGGCTACATTATCACCATGTATGATCACTTCTCCACCTTCATACGAAAGGTGGATTTCTTGGTGGATGGATGAGGAGAAAACCTATAATTGGGCTAACCAGGGCCTTCCTAGGATTAGATTAAACCTAGGCATCTTTTCAATGATAATGAATTTAGTTGTTGTGGGGAATTGCTCCTCTACCATGAAAGCTATCATGATCATCCCCCTTATGATAACGTGTGATCCATTAAAGGACTTTAGGCATGTTATCTTCATGGGTTTGGTTTGGTTAGTGAGACTGAGTTGGTCAATGACTGGGAATGGGATGACATTGGTTACCACCCCATCATTGACGTGCACTCTACAAATCTTACATTGCCCTACAAAGATTGTTATGAACATTGGCACAGTGATGACTTGACCCTTTTCAAAGTCAACCTTAATCACCTCATTGCAAAATGCCAGGGGCATTGAACCCAATCCTTGTGGTGTGGGGGGAAGCATCACAACATGGATGGATTGTTCATCTACTGGGATGTCCTCCCTAATAGAAATGAAGGTCAACATGAAAACTAATGCTTTGTGATGAGTGGAGGAGGTCATGACCAAGTCGTACAGGTTCAAGGTTGTGTTTTCTTATTTCAAAGCCTATTTAACTTATGCCAGTGCATCTAGGAAATCCTTACCATTGTTAGTTGCTTTGTTGGATTTCATCTCCTTCATGCGGCCCAAGAGATAGATCTCTTGGGGAGGAGATTTAGGCTTTGCTTATTTTGTCTACTTTTGAGCCTCAATGCTTGGTTGTTGATTGCTTGTGGTGGCTATTTCGGTCCACATGGACCTAGGGATGGAAGACAAGGGGATAGGCTTAGGTAGACCTAGTTCTAAGCATTTCCTAATTATTTTTTTAGTGAGGCATTTGTTGGGCCTCTTGGGCTGCCACCTAGAATACCTATTATTGTATGTAGGATGAGGCCTTGGACGAGCATGGCCTGACATAGTCCCCACCACCAGACTTTGAGTAGGCGAGGAGTCCACATGTTGAGACACCCTAATGAAGAAAGGTGTCTAGGTTGCTGTCATTGCAATGTGTTGTGATGTCATAACCACAAAGGATGTCATGAATGCCCAAGGTGGTGCTCTAATGAAAAAAGGAAACCTCAAACTAGTTGACATTGAGGAGGCTCTAGTGTTACTAGATGGCACACAAACCATGAATGGCTCTTATGCTAGTTCTGAGTCATCCTTAATGCTGATGGTAGTGACAATGTAGCCTGCACCACTTGCATTGAGAGGGTCTTTGTAGACCTTCATTGATTGATTCTTGGGGTGAATTAGTTTGGTTGCATCAAAGACCGGTTGGCCTTGGTTAATGATGCATTGTATGTCATTCCGTAAGGCCATGCAAAAGTCTGTGTCATGGTTGGGCAATTGATGGTAATGGTGGAACTGGCCCAACCTGAAGTGCTTAGGGACTAGAGGCTCATTTGGTGTAGCTACTAATGGGTTTTTGAGGAGCTCATAGTAGCAATCATGGCACTTATGAGCATCCTTAGACATATGCTTATACTGGATGTGCCCAGCGTTAAGCAGTTTTCCTAAGAGCTTTGATGGCTTGATGGGCAATGGTGTGTACTTTAAGTGGTCCTTGTGCTCAAAGTTTGGCCTTGGGGAAACTTGCCCTATGGTCACTGATGGTGCAAACTAGTTGGTAGCCACAGGGCCAAAGCTAGATGCCTTATTGTTTGTTGGGACCTTGGGTGTTGGTTTGGCATTGTTTGGATTGGCCTCATTGGCCACCATTGCAAATGTTGTGGTTGCTAGACTCTTTTTCTTCTCCTTCTTTACATGTGAATTTTTGTAGGCCATGTAGGCTAGGTGTTTAGTGGCCTCCACCACATCCTGAATTCTCTTCATTTGAGCAAATGCTTGGGTCAAGGAGTGTGGGGCAAGGTAGTACAACTTTGACTTGATGAAGTTATTCACCACACCTTTGAAAATTGATGGTAAGTGGGTTTTTGTGAGGGGCTCACAAATTTCATTAAGTGTGATTCTCCAGCACTGGATGAATTTTTCCATGGGCTCTAAGTGACCCTGCTTGATTTGCATTAGTTGACCAAGGTTGCCTCAAGCTTCAAGTTGTACTTGAAGCGAGTGACAAATTGACTGAGTAGTTCCTCCAAAGAGGATATGGAGGCCATGGGGAGTGCATGGTATTTTTCTAGTGCCTTGTTGGTCAAGGACATGGAAAATGCATGGATGATTGCATGTGGCCATGCCTACAATAGAAGGCATTTAGAACAGAAGGTCACTAGGTGAGCATTAGGATCCCCTTCACCATTGTATTTAGTGAATTGGGGAAGTTGGACTCTAGGAGGTAGGGTCAATGATGGGACCATAGGGTTGAATGGGTCATCCTAGTAAAATTCCATCACATTGATCATTTTAGAGGAGGTGGCTTTGCATTGCTTAACCTCCTCGGTGAGCATTTGGATGAAGTAGAATGCTTGGTTCAAGCTCAAGGTGGGTGTAGTGGGATACACTAGCTATGCTACTTACTATGCTGCTTGAGTGACCCACAGCCCCATTATGGGCTACTTGATCACATGAGGTGCCTGTTGCATATGCTATTATATGTATTGCTGTGTGTGCTATGCCATGGGTGTCGAGGATGGAGTCCACCATGTAGTTGTGGCTTGTGTCATTATAGGGGATGCCAAAGAGACAAGTGGAACATACAATGCCTAAGTCAGTGGCAGCTGGACATCTACATAGTGTGTATGTAAGGTTGCATTGATATCACAAATGTCGGAAGAGAGGATTGCACAGACTATATTGATGTCACGAAGGGGAGGGTGGTAGATGGTCCTACACCTTGATGCATGTGATGTACAAAGGAAGTGATAAAAGATGGTTTTGCACCTTGATGTGCATGCACTTGATGACTTGCCATCGCAAGGGTTGATCTGGGAGGTGACAAAGGGGATGCAACCACCTGACAGAAGGTAGATGGCTGGGATTGTGGAGGGATGAAACTAGAGGTAGCTTGCTAGAAAGAGGTACAAAAGGGATTTTCTTCTCTGACTGATCTCTGAATTCATCTTGTCCATCCTGTAGGGGCTCCTTATAGTCAGTTGCCACATCATGCTCATTTGACCCACTTTGTTGAACGAGTTGATCAAGCAACCACTGGAAGATCTTAGTGAGTGGAATGAAATCATTAGAGGCAAAGAAATACTCCTTCCCATTCCAATGTATGATTTCATAACCCTGTTTGGTGTCCATTTCTCAATGGTCTAGGGATAGACTTGCTTAGAGTTTTGCACAAAGGAATTTATATTTTTTGTCGTCGAGTACCATGTACTTAGGAGGTTGGTTGCGTATTCTAAGTAACTACCTCTCTACTAAAGTAGACCCCCTTACCCTGGGAAGATCAATTGTGACCTCTCGCTGAATAGATCGAATAATGACTACACTTAGGGTAGAGGTCAATGACTGCTCAAGGTTCATGATGCTATGTGAAAGATTCGAATGTTGCAGATGCTAAAAAAATGGTAAGTATAGAAATGTTGAAAAATGGCTAAGTAAGAAGATGCTAAAAAATGCTAAAAAATGACTAAGTCTGAAAATACTGCTAAAAAAAACTAAAACATTGCTAAAAAAAAAAACTTTGGTGTGCTATGCTCACTATGCTAAGGCCTTCTATGCTCTCATGTTGAGAGCTAGCTACACTCTCTAGAGCACATAGAGTTTTGGATAAGTGCCAAAGGTATGCTTTGGCTTTTGTCTAATGGGATTCCAGGGGAATCGACAACTAGGTTCAATCTACACCAACTGACTCATAGACAACTCTTGCGTTGGCCTATGATCTAGCTACTACCATGGTAGGTCCACAGGGGTGTCAAGTTTATGCTAGCCTGAAGCTAGTAACGGAGGTGTAAGGAGCACGTGGGACTACCACTGAACGTAGAAGGAAATGGCACGAACCTCCTTCTAGTGCTAGAAAATTGTAGTGATTGAAAATGTTGGTGGTTGGAATGGTCACATCAAGGTGTTTGCAATCATGATCTAGCCCTAACCCTACCTCCATCCAAAGGGCCATTGATGGAGGGGAAAAATAAAGGTGGAGTACCTAGGATGATCTTGTCGATCAAACTAGGACTTATGAAGTGTTTCGATGAACAAGTGCTAGGGGTTCGCATGGTGTTTTTATTGTTACCAAGGTTGACTATGCTCAATTGTAATAGGGTTTCCCAGTGTGAAAATGATAGTGAAAGTGTGCAAATGGGTGAAAAATAGTGAAAAATGTGAGTGTAATGCTAAATGCCAAAGAAGATTCTTGAAAATGCAAAGGAGTTTGAGAGAGGAAAAATGATACTACCCCAAATGGGGGAAGCGTAGCAATTGCCAAAGAGAGGTGAGGAGGTATGTAGCATATAGATGGGCATAGTAGGTAGTGTAGTCATAGTCTCTAGGGTGTTTGGGCTATGAAAATAATGTCTACCATGAGGTCTGTGCCTACTAGTTTGGCTATTGTAGTTGCTCCTATGGGTTGCGGTGTGCTACGATGTTCAATGGTGTCCCAAAGTTTTGTCAAGATGCTAAGGGTGTTCAGGTGCAATAGTGCCAATGCCAAGATGCCAATTGCTAGATGAAAATGCCAACCAAATGCTTCAAAATGTCAACCCCTAAAATGTGAAACATAGGGGTATTTATAGGATTAGGGTTGATGTGAAGTGCGGATTGGGTACCACGTGGCATGAGGATGGTTGGGGCTACACTGACCCTAGCTATGCTCCTACTAGAGCAATTGGTGCTATGCTCTAGTGTGCTCCAATGGACCCTAAGATACTACTAGACTATGACTACACTATTAAGATTACATGTGCCAGAGTCAAAAAGACCACAATGTACCTGCAAATAGTGCAAAATAGTGCAATTTGAAGGCTACACTCTGAGACTACACTCTTCCCTCTTTTGAGTGGGGTTGAGTGTAGGTACAATCTTGGGACAAATGAGGGGTGAAAAAGAGATGCAATTTGCTAATCTTGCTTGTTCAAGGGGTGCTGGAGTTGAGATGGAGGGCAGTGCTAAGCTTTGGAGGCATTTGGAGGTTATCCTACATTGCTATGCTAGCTATGCTCTGGAGTGTAACCTACCAGTTAGGAAAATTTTGCAACAATTGAAGTCCAATGCTGGCTATGCCAACTACACTTTAGAGCATAATAAGGAAAGTGAGAGTGTATCAGTGACACTTAGAAAGAATTGGAAAAACTTGCAGTCTTCATCTAGGCTACACTAGCTACGCTTTAGAGCATAGCAGGAGAGGTAGCATTAGGAGTTAGAAAATCTGCCAAAATGCTTCTTCCATGTTGAGCTAGCTTAATAGCTTCTAGCTTAACACTTAGGAAAATTGGCCATTGAAGTGAATGCTACACTGGCTATGCTCTAGAGCATAGCAGGGAGAATGGGAATGTAGCACAACACTTAGAAAATTTTTTGAAATTGCTGTCGACACTTAGAAAATTTCACAAATCTAGTTCTATGCTACATGTTATGCTGACTACGCTTTGGGGCATAGTCCCAGTAGTGGAAGCATGGGCCAAACACTTAAAAACAAATTTTTTTTGGTGTTGACACTTAGAAAAATTTGTCATTGAGGCACTATTGTCCAAATTTGGTGGTGTTTTAGTGAGCCATGATGCAAGTTTAAGGTCATAGTAGGGCATGATGCTAGTTTAAAGGTACCTTTACCCCCTTGTTTTCACATTGCCTAGTGTGGAAGGAACGTTCTCTAGCATGGATGAAATAAGAATATTAGAT
This sequence comes from Gnetum montanum, assembly GCA_015680685.1. Lineage (NCBI taxonomy): Eukaryota > Viridiplantae > Streptophyta > Gnetopsida > Gnetales > Gnetaceae > Gnetum > Gnetum montanum. Next base: position 78,377 of record MNCI01028703.1, on the reverse strand, counting down.
CTAGGCCAATTTAGATCATAATTGACTATGGATGTCAGCTCCCGGAGTTGCCAGGGTTAAAGGTTAGTATTTTAGGTCAAAATTTGGTAGTTTTGGATGTTCCTAAGTGGTTTTTGGGTTTCCCCCCCTTTTTTCATGCTAGGGGTGGAGTAGCTGGATCAAGTAAGGAAGATCAAGGGGGACAACGTTTTGTCCATTTGAGATTAATTTTTCAAGGTTTGAGGGCTTTAGAAGTTGCAAACATGATCCTAGGACATACACAAAGCTATATAGTGTTAATTCGATGTGTCTGAGGGTTATTTTTGAGTCCCCCAAAGTCCCCCCCCCCGCTTTCATGTTGACCAACATGGAAGAGGTGGCTCCTAGCATGGAAGAAAAAAGGGACCATGATTTTTGCTATTTTTTGTCACTTCTAGCCATGCATATGGGTCTCAAGGTTTGCTAGTATCAATTGTTGATACCTAAGGCTAAAATTTGGTTGTTTCAATGGTTGTTAGATGGATTTTGATGTTTCTCTCTTTCTTCCATGCTAGGGTTCCCATGCTTAGCATGGAAGATCAAGGGAGCCATATTTTTGGCTATCTATGATCAATTTTGGAGAGTCTGAGGGTTATGGGATGTGCAAACAGGGTCTTATGATGCACACAAGGCTTCTTGGTCTTCATTTGAGGTATCTAAGAGCCATTTTTGAGTCCCCCAACCTCTTGCCTTGCTTCCATGCTAGCTAGCATGGAAGAGGTGGCTCCTAGCATGAAAGAGCCAAGGGACTTTACTTTTTGTTATTTTCTTGTAGTTTTGACTATGCATGCATGTCCATAGGGTTACTGGTGTTGATTGTTGATGCCTAGGGATGAAATCTGGTTATTTTGAGGGTTGCAAGGTGGTTTTTTTGGCTATCCCCCCTTCATCCATGCTAGGGATAGGATGCTCAATGTGGATGGAATCATCCTCAGTGTGGAGAATCCAAGGGAGAAAAGTTTGAATTGTTTTAGTCAACTTTTGGAAGTTTGGTGGCTTCCTAAAGGGTTGACTTACTTTCAGAAGTTAGTTTTCATGCAACCTTTCATAGTTTTTACATCCCCCTTTCATCCATGCTAGGGCTAGGATGATTAGCATGGATTAGGTCATTCTTAGCATGGAAGAACCTTAGGGAGTTGATTTTTGACATTTTGGTGGTTCCTAGAAGGGCTATCAAGGTTTTGGTGTTAGTACAAGGTGATTTGATGTTGTTTTCTTGCATTTGTGACTGACACTTCCTAGTTGCATCCACATCATTTTCATGTTTGAAAATGTGGAACAGATCTCCCCAGTGTGGATGAACCAAGAATATTAGATCTAGGCTAGTTCAATAGCCAATTGACCATGTGCATCAACCTTAGGAGTTGTTGGTGTTGATGGTCAGTGCTTGGTGTTAAGATTCATTAGTTTGGAAGCTTCTAGATGCCTCATGCAATCACCCCCCTTCTTTGATGTTGGGTATGATGGCCCTAGCATGGATGAGAGGGGGATGACAATTTTGTATCATTTTGACTACTTTTAGAGTATTCAAAAGCTTAAGAGGATTTTGGTAGGGTCTATGGGTCACTAGAGTAGGTCATTTGGTTGTTTCAAGTCATAAATTAAGTTTGCTTACATACCCCCTGGGCTTCCACATTGGTTCTATGTTGGGCAACATGGAGGAAGGGTTCACTAGTGTGGAACATGCTATGGATGCAAAATTGACTTGTTCTAAGGTCAATCTAGGCTACCAAAGGTTGTGAGGGGGTGTTAGGCTTGAAAAATGACTGCTAGATGGTTGATTTAGGATATTTTAGTCTTTTTCCCCATCCATCAACATTGGGGCTAGGATGCTCAACATAGATGAGGGCTCCCCTAGTGTGGAACTACCAAATCCCAAGGTTTGAGCACTTTCAACTAGATTTGGTGAGGTTCTAGGGCTATTGAGTGTGATTGAAGTGGTTCTAGGTCACATGGGTTCACTTTGGAGGTTAAACTTGGGCTGGGTGTTGGGAAGGTAAAAATGGACGTTACTCCCCTTCTTCCATGCTGGGTAGTGTTGCGCCAACATGGAAACCTAAGAAGTCCAATTTTGTTAATGTCTAACTCCCTTTTGAAGTTCAAGGTTGAAAAAGTTAAGTTAAAGCTACCAAAAATGGTAAAAAGTAAGGTTTTAAGGGTTTTAGGAGGTGGGAGGCATGTATCCACATTGGGCATGGTATCCCCATCATGGATGCATGGGGGTTAAGACTTGAATATTATTTTAAGTATCCAAGGGATTAAAACCCAAGGTTGATGTAGTTTTTAGGTTGAAAGTGAAGGCAGATGGTGGGGCATACTGTCCCAAATTTAAAATTTGAAAAATTGAAGCTATCTCCCATCAATCCCAACATGGAAAAGACTTTTCTCTCATACACTTTAGTGCACTTAGAGTTATGGTGAATTGAATTAGCAACAAGGGTTGAGAGATGGGCTTTTAAGTTTATATTGGATTTTTATTGTCAAATTTTGCTAAAAACTATCATAAATTGTCATTCCCACATATAGTGCATTGCAAGAGAGCTCAAGCATAGAGTTTTGCAGCAAATTTTGTCCATACTCAGCATTGAAGCCTCAAGTCTTCCTCCTAGCCAGTGTAGAACATCCATTTTACTAGATTCTAGAGATTCCTAATGTTGGTGTAGCTATGGTGCTCAAGTAGCATGGAGGAAAGAGCAAGAATACATGAATCTAGAAGGTAGATGAGAATTCAAGAAACCTATATAGACTTCCTAGACCCATTTCCATTTAGGCATCATCTGTGGCTACCCCAAGGTAGGTTATTTTGGCTATTTTTTCTTGTTTTTCTAGCTAGGGTATGGCTGTTTTCTTTAGATCTATGCTGAAAGAGGGGGAAGAATGAAATTTTGATGAAATCCTAACTTATTTCCTAGCTAGTTCTATGTAGATCTAGGGTTTTTTCACTATTTTATCCTTGGTAGATTTGGTTTTTGAAATTATGCTTGCTATTTTCATGCTTTCTCCATAAATTTTGGGGATAGGGTTGTTTTTCTCAAATCTAGGCCTTAATGTTTGTCAAAATTTAATTTTTTAAAAAATCATACCCCCTTATTTTGGTGTGTTTTAAATGGGTATAAGTTGTTTTGGCTGCTTTTCATGGCTATGTTAAGTTAGGTTTCATGAATTTTATGATTTTTGGTGCATTTTTAATGAAAAAAGAGGGCAATGTTATGTATTTTTTACTAAGAAAATTGCTACATATATTTATAATATGAGTTTATGGATTTTTAGCTCTATATTTAGGCTTTCCAATGGCTATGGTTTTGTTCAATTTGGGTTTATATGAACGAAGTGATGGCTATTTTTGTGAGGTTTTGCAGTTAGGTTTTTTGTGCCGTTTTTGAAAATTTCATTTAAATTCATAGATTTTTTAAAGAAAAAACTAGGGTTTTTGGCTATGTTTTTGATGTGGCTAGTGGGGCTTGGTTTTAGCTTTCCAATGGACATGGAATCACTCCGTTTGGATTTGAAATGAATTTTTAACGAACTTTTTACTAAACTCATGTAAAAAGGGGTTTGTGCCATTTTTAGATTTTTATCCAAAGTAATGATTTTCTTTTGAATAAATAGTAGGGGTTTTGAATTTTTGATGAGTGCAAGTGTATAGTGCTCAATTTAATATTTTAAAAGGTGGTAGAATCACTTAGTTTGGAGCTCAAACAAAGTTTTGGTAAAATTTTTCCTAACCTTTCATGAAAGAGGGTTAAGGTTGACGGCTACAGTTTTCCTAAATTTGGTTGCATTTTATGTAAAAATGGTTACGTGTTTCTAGTTATAATAGTTATGGTTTTAAAGCTTATGATTTCAGAATTCATTCTTTTATGGAATTACTAAAATTTGATCTAGGATGAATTTTTGATCTAGGCTATGTTAATAAAGCTAAATTCCAGTTGTAACACTTACCCCTTTGGAGATGGCTTTGGTTGACATATTTAGAGATTTCTCCTGTCAATTTCCATGCCCTTGGGAATTTTCTAAAACATTTGTAATGCTCTAAATTTTTCTTTGAAGGTTATAAGAAATTTTTACTATTTTTGGTAATTGATGAATCACCATTTGATGTCAACCATGATGTTGCATATGCGATGTAGGGGCCTAGGTCTGATGTTGCGGTACATACCCTGAGTCTATAAATACCACATTTGGGCTCTAGTTTTCACAAGTTTTTCATTAGTCAATTTTTATTTTTCAACAAGGTAGCGAAGCTCTTGCTGTTTCTTTCCCCTCGAGTTAGAATATTTTCTGAGTGCCCGCAGAAGGAATCTAAAGTGTGTACGGTTCTTTGTTTGGGTACTAATGTACCTGAGTGCAGTAGTGTGACAAGAATAAAACAAACTCTTTTGAAAATCCTTGCAACACCGAGAATAGCTTTATATTTTCTTTAATGCATTCTACTTTCTTGTTCTTTACTTTAAAGCATTTGATTAAGCAATTTATTTCCAGCAATTAATGAACACAAGCACGACCACTTTAAGCATTCATATAGTACTTGGTAACCTAGAAATGCTTAATGTTTGGTAGCCCAGTAGTGTTATATGTGTTCAGAAAAGTGGGGTGGTTATTGTGTTAGGGTAGCTGGGCAATACACATTAGTTTTCAATATACTCTACCCTTATTCTTGTTGTAGGCGATTACATCCATAAAATATAAAACGACAAAAATTCATATGTCTCAATTACACTTAAACCATACCCTTGAGCCTCACAAGTTTAGTTGGAAACACAATGAATGTTCTCAATTTCATTTCACTTCCTAGAGAAACTAGTGTATGAGATAGATATAGATCTACTGAATTTGACTAGATCATGGGTAATGCCTTAGTGATTCATATGGTTGGACATAGGGGTAGCTCATTGCTCATCATTGGTGCCATTTCTAGGGATCTTTTTGTTATTTTGTGCACTATCTAGGACCTAGTGAAAGTATTTATATCATTAGAATGAACATGAGAGCCATATCTTATTTCACAATTACTACAACAAATTCTCAGAGTATACTATAATTTTTTGTTTCTCTAACTGAAAATGTCTTCTTCTCATAGGAGTGCTTCTTTGCTCAAGCCTGAAAATGTTCATTCATCAAAGCCTCAATAGTATCAAATTACATATACTCATCCTCATGAGTATGTGCCAAACTTTACCTTCATCCTACACCAGGATGAACAGCTGCGGTGGCATGACATGGAGGGCAACATTATGTTGTCGCTCGATCGTGCTGCTCCTATAATGCTTTATCAAATGCTTGCATGATGTGGTATTCAAGACCACCATGGGGAATATATTATTGAGGATGTTGATGCTAGGGATTATCATCCCACTGAACTACAATTTCTATAGGATTGGCAGCTAGAGCAATGCTATGAATTTTCGAAGGGAAAAGGCTTAATGATTCTCCATTATTGTTGTACCAACAACCTAGTGGGGAACCCTTCTCTGGGGATTTTTCACTCAATGATGCTCCTCTCTTTGACTTTAGTGATGGAGGGTAAAACCAAAATTTGCACCCCATAGTTCACAATCTAAATTCTAGTAACAAAGGGTCTAATGACAAAGAAAGATTCAAAGGGACAAGTAAAGATAAGAATGTTGGTAAGAAGCATGATTGTGATCACTGAAGAGGTCGTAGTAGGCGCCATGATGATGTTGATTCTTCTTCCTCTTCCCCTTCATCATCATCATCTTCTTTTAGCTCTGACCATGACCACAAAAGGCAAGATTGTAATGGAGGTGATCAAAATGAGCACAATGACTGACGAGACCATAATAATTAAGAGGACCATAGAGATAGGCAAGATCAAGGACATAGATGTTCAAGAGAGGCACATCATCATGAATGAAGGTGCAGTACAGGGTATCATAGGAACCATGATGAATGCCTTAATGAGCCTCTATTTTCTACCTGAAGTATGCTTAACATCGCAAAGGTAGTTAGAATTCCAACAAGGCATGTGAAAGATAGTTAGATCAAATGGTTAGACGTGAAAAATATTCCTTGATTTAAAGGAGGATATAACTCTGATCCATAGAATCATCTTCAAGCTTTCCAAGATGCATGTGCCTTGCAAAAAATAGAGAACAAGTGGTAGAAACTGAATTTGTTTCCTAGGACACTCATCAAAGAAGTAGAGAATTGGTACTGATCCTTAGAACTAAAATCTATCAGACGATGGAGTACCATGCTTAAAATGTTTAATGATAAGTATCAAATGTACTCCTAGATCTCCAATTTAAGAAAGCAAATTCAAGGGTGGAAACAAGGAGCACATGAACTCTTGGATGCTACCATTAGCTGATACTATGCCTTGATGCACAAATGCCTTGGCTATGGTTATTCTTAGTTAGCTCAACTTCACCACATTATATATAGGCTTCATAATGAAATAAGAAAAACCCTTGGTGTCTATGCCCAAGGGTGATTGTAAGAACTAACTATCCATCAGATACAAATGTTAATAGAGTAGGCCACCAAAGAGGAGGGTGAACTAAAAAAAAAAGAGAAAGTGCAGAGGAGTACAACCACAATCCTTTCATTCACAAGTAGGAAGTTGTATTTTGCGATAGTGAGGATGAATCCATATTTGATGAGGGAATGCATAAGAAGGCCTTGCAACTTCAACAATTCCAATCTAAACTTATGGCCAAGGTTGATTAGTTAAGGGACTCCATGGATAGTTGATTTCAAGCTATCCTCAAAATTGCTGAGGAGTCCCAAGAACAAGGTAGTGACTATGAGTGTTGGAGGTGCAAAGAAGCTGAACATGCATATTACAAAGGTAAGAGAAAAATTGCTACAATAGAAGAGGTTGTGGATAGTGAATTAGATGATGATCATGGATGTGATGTCTGCTAGTATGAACATCCTAAGGGATGTTGCCCCATTGTGTCACGTCTTCAGGAGTTTGGGGTGTATGCCTTACATCCATGACTTACACAAAGGAAAACATCCAGAAGGTTGTCTTATCCTCAAGGTAATCTCTAGTAGTTCCACCAGTAACAACTGTATTATCCAAGTGGAGCTCCATTGCAACCATATGAATAATACCAATAATGGTAGCAATCACAATCATGGACGTTTGCACCACCAAGGAAATAATACCCTTACTAGTAGCCTAATTCATATGATTATCACGTTTAACAATCCATGTTTCCATGTGACTCTTTCAATCATGTTTCTAATATTCAGCCCTACTACCATCCCTTTGATTATTATTGAACTCCTTCTCCATATGAAAGAAGGGATACCACCTCCTATCCTTATCCTCCTCCTATTCCTGCACATACTCCTCTCCTAGTTGCATAGCTACCACCTACTCCACCAATGCAAGATGAACTGCCCACTCAATTGCAACAATGCAATGCTACAAGGGCTGTTAATTTGTAATCTAATCATCAATCAAAGGGGTCAATTTCCTGATCAAAGAAAAGACCTTTCTTTTGACCTCGTAGTCCACCTAGGCCTTTATCTACACTCGTGGTTGATAACTTTGCTCCTACCTCTTCCTCCTTCAAACCAGACTATGCCAAGGATCCATACCATAATGTTTACTCACATTGTGTCTGATTAGATCCATGTAGGAAACCTTCCTAGGAACTTAGTTAATCCTAGAAGTCCTCTAATTTATTTTTAGAATGCTGGGCATGAACCATGCAAGGCTCTTCTTGATTTAGGTTCTGGTGTTAATTTGATTTCTCATGAGATGTACTTTGCCTAAAACTTGCCTTCTCTTAAGAAGAGCAACATTAGATTGGAATTGGTAGACTAGTCCATCATTGTTCCATTGGGACTAGTAGAAGATATTGGGACCATTATCTATGGGTGATCTTATAATACTAACTTCCTAGTAATCGAAGTGAAGAACTGCAAAGGGGACTTCCCAATCGTAATGGGAAGGGCATGGCTGAGCACCGTAGATGTAAAGAAAATGCATTTGGAAAGATCAAGAAGAAGAGAGTTCCATGCATCGCATATAGCGATAGTGGGTGCAATTGTGTGTAGAAACTTTGGGCCATCAAGTAAGCATCCATCTCTACATGTAAGCAGTGTGTGCCAAAAGTAGAAATTCAAAGGTGTTTGTATGTAGCAGCCACAAAATAGGAGGGCACCCAGTGGCTAACTGCTAATTCAGGAAGTAGCACACTTTGTATGGAACTAGTTAAGAGCTTGACATGTGAATATGTCATGAGCATGGATGAACTTGAGCAAGTTCATCACCAACTCTCTAATGATAAAATGATGATACCTATTGGGGAGAGTTGGAAATTCCTAAGAACTTTAAGCAATAGCCCGTTGAATTGAAAATGTTACTAGTTGGAATGGAATATGTATTTTTGAAAAATAAGAAGCTAGTTATAATCAATGCAAGAATTACTTCAGAATAGAAAGAGATGCTATTGAAAGTAGTTGAAATATGGTCAGTAGCTTTTTCTTGGTCATATAATAAAATCATAGGCATTGATCCTAGGATATGCTAGCATTGCATTTACACCAACCCAGCCATGAAGCCAAAATGATAGCCACAAAGGTAGTTGAACTCTAAATTGAAGCAAATTGTCAAGGAGGAAATTGAGCAACTCCTTAAGGCAGGGTTCATCTATCCCATTGCTGATAGTGAGTGGGTTAGTCCACTTGTAATTGTACCAAAGAAAGATGGTAAGTGGTAGATCTACATCAATTTCAGGTTGCTAAATATGGCAACATTCAAGGATCACTTTCCATTGCCATTTGTTGACCAAGTGCTCAACACAATATTAGGGCATTACTACTACAACTTCCTAGATGGTTATAGTGTCTATAACCAAATCCAAATTGCACCAAAGAAATAAGCAAAGAAAATGTTCATAATTCCTTAGGAGAGTTTTACATATCATAAGATGTTGTTTAGTGTATGTAATGCTCTTGCCACATTTCAATGCTTGGTCCTGAGCATCTTCCAACAGCAGATTAGTAGTGGTGTAGAAGTCTTCATGGATGACTTCTCCACCTATGGAGCTACATTTGAGCAAGACTTGGACCACCTTGAGCAAGTGCTAAAATGATGTCTCAAAACTAACTTATGGCTCAATTGGTAGAAAAGTCACCTCATGGTCTAGGAGGGCATTTTATTGGGGCACAAAATATCACAAGCAGAAATTGAGATGGGCCCTAAAAAAATAAGGATAATCCAAGGAATAACTCGCTAGCTAGAATTAGTTAAATATTTTTGATCTTTCATTGGACATGCTAACTAATACAAGTGATTCATAGAGAATTTCTCTAAGATCACAAAACCATTGGTCAAGCTAATAAAGAAAGATGCTTCCTTTATCTGGACCACAAAGTATGAGAAAGAATTTTAACAACTGAAGGAAAAGCTTGTAGCAACCCCAATCCTACAAGCACTAGACTAGTCTAGACCATTTCACATAATGATGGATGCATCAAATTATGCTTTAGGAATTGTGCTAATGTAGTTATATGACAAGAAACATCCATACTACATCCACTGTGCTAGCCGAAGCATTGTGGGTGCACAATTGAACTACATCACTACAAAAAAAGAATTAATGGCGGTGGTGTTTACTCTAGAGAAGTTTAGACATTATGTGCTTGGATACAAGGTGTTTGTACACATAGACCATAGTGCCATTTGCTTCCTAATGAACAAACCAATAATGAGCCCCTGTGTTATACAGTGGCTAGTGATCTTGCAGGAATTCGATCTTACAATGGTAGATCAAAAGAGCACTAAGAATGTGGTTGCTGATCACTTGTTGTGGTTGCAATGGGATGACAAAGAGGACAAAAATCCATTATCTGATACATTTTCTAATAAACTTGTCTTTACTAGAGCAATAACTAAACAAATGCCCAATGAGAGAAAATGGTATGATAACATTCTCACCTATCTCCTCACTTAGGGGATGCCACAAGGGTTGGACCATTGGAAGAAACAATAGTTTCTTCACCAGGTAAAGAACTTTATAGAGATCAATGGACACCTCTACAAGGTGTGTGTTGATGGCTTGGTTTGTTGGTGTGTCCTTAATGCTGATCAACTACACATTCTCTAAGATGTTCATGAAGGTCCTTGTGGAGGACACTATGTTGGGAGATGCATGGTCATTAAAATCCTAATGGTAGGGTACTATTGCCAAAACTCTTCAGGGATGCTCACCATTTCATCCACTCTTGTGAAAAATGCTAACGAGATGGTGGAATGACTACTTGAATGGAGGAATCTCAATAATGGATTCAACCATTAGAACCATTCAACATTTGGGGCATTGATTTCATGGGTTCCATCAGTCCCATGTCAAATGGAAGTCACTATTGACTATTGTATGAAATGGGCAAAAGTAATAGCCATCATTGACTATACATCCTCTACTACTACTTAGTTTGTACAAAAAAATGTTGTAAATAGGTTTGGTGTGCCATGTGCATTAATTTCTAAAAATGAAACTCATTTTACAGGTACTACTTTTTGGAAGCTCATGCAACACTTGGGGGTTGAACACAAACTCACAACACCTTATCATCCCCAAGCTAATGGTCAAGCTGAGGTTACTAATAGGAAAATCACAAGAATACTAATAAGAACTGTTAGCAAGTATAGGAAGGACTAGAGCACAAAACTTAATGATGCCCTTTGGACCTACCACTCAACTTGGAAACTTCCTATAGGCTACTCTACTTATGAGCTTGTGCATGGAAAACTACCAACACTTCTTATTCAATCTATAAACTCCACATACTTTCAATGGCTTGTGACCTTGACCTTGACTTAAGTCTAGCCCAAAAAGAAAGATTAATGAATCTCAACTTACTAGATGAAAATCAATTAGTGGCCTTATCGTCTAATGAGTTGCACAAGCCTTATAACAAAAAGTTTCATGACCTAAAAATTAGAAAAGTTAAATCTCAACTAGGAGATAAGGTTCTCTACTAGAACCCCATACATGTACCTCAATGAACTAAGTTCTAGACATTATGGAAAGGACCTTATATCATTTACTAAATTTTTTCTTCAGGGGCCATGATGATCTATAAACTTGAGAGCCCAAACAAGAAATAGCTGTTCAACATCCAACAAATTAAACCTTTCCATGAGCATATGCTAGCTAACACAACAAGCACCTCATCTAATGGACAACCACACTCCATATTTCAGATCTCCTTCTTTCAACCTAGTCATGGGGGAGATGGCCAACCATACTAACCATTCAAGCGGCTCTTCCGTTTTTCAACTTTTTTGTTTTACACATTTTTCATTTTACAACTTTTTATTTTACATGTTCTTTATTTTACATTTTTTTATTTTTAATGTTGTTAATATTTTCTAATTTTTGTTTTACACATTTTTCATTTTACAACTTTTTATTTTACATGTTCTTTATTTTACATCTTTTTATTTTTAATGTTGTTAATCTTTTCTAATTTTTGTTTTACACCATTGTTAGTACATTTGATATTTCTTGAATAATTTATACTTTCTTCTATATTTTCTTTTATTTTGTGTGATTTTCTNATAATTAGGACATGGTTTCTTTTTCATGTAATAGGTAGTGAGTCCACAACATCCACCCATCCATACACTCTATAGTTTTCCTTATTTTGGAAACATGTAGTCCCTTTTTCATTAATAAAATTTTAATAAATTTGTAACTTTGGTAGTTTCCAGAAGTGGGAAAGATTTAAAGGCTTGAACAGGGTGTGGCTTCAAGGGTGTTCAGTATTCTTTGTACTTTTCTATTTGCTTAGGTGCATGTGTGTTTCCATGAATTTCTTATCATTCCATGCCAAGCAATAAAGGAATTTTAATAAGTCCCTGCATGGTGTGGTTCTCATCAAAAGAAAAAAAATGATGAGAATTCAAAGCACACCCCTTGGAAAAACTAAATTCATACATCCTTACGTGGTGTGGTTCTCATCAAGAAGGAAAAAAGAGAGAGAGATAGGATTCAAAGCACACCCCTTAGACAAAATAAATGCATGTGTCTTTGCATGGTGTGGTTCCCATTTCAAAAAAAAAAAAAAAATAATGAAAATTCAAAGCACACCCGTTAGACAGAATAAATAGGCTACAAGCACAGGTTATGGGACTTGTCTCCTCTAACTAAGGCCCTTCTCACTTCCTACTTATTTTCTAATCTGGGATGGTGGTTGTTTTGTGGGAGCACTCTTGTGTCTCAGGGGATGGATTGGTCTTAGAATGTTGATGTGAAGTCACTGAAAGTGGTTAGTTTTGGTTTGGACTAAGAATGAATCCTATTAAGTCATTTAACCATAAAATCCGCAAGGGACTTCATGTGACCATAATTAGGAACTCCATTCCACACACACTCTCTCTTATCCATCTATGCTTTCCATGTTCCACATCATTATCAGTTTCATGTTTTGGTTTGATGTCCTGGTTTGATGTGTCAAAATTCTTAGTTAGTGACTTCGGGGTTTTTGTACTTAACCTTCTATAACCATTAATAATTCACAAAGCCCATAGACTCTTTGGTTTGAAGTTATGCAAGGGCATAAAAGGCTTGTGCTTACTTTGGGAAGGACCCACTTGCGTATCTTTTGGTTGGATTAGTTAAGTTCTTTACCCTTAGACATTTTCACAATCAAATTCTTTTTTTTTACCCCATCAATGACATCCAATTGTACATATTTTCACAATATTTTTCAAGTGAAATTTTCTTTTTATCATTGTGAATTCTTATACCCTCTTCAAATATTTTCTTATGTTAAACATTTTTTTGATCTAGTGGACCACTTATCTATTTTACCCTATTCGTCAGCCTTCCCACTAATACTAATCAAAGAAACCAATCTACCACAATCACAACTTAGCCGAGTGTAACTATTAATGAGATAAGGCATTTAATCACTATGTGTTACATATTACATACTAATTTATAATCCTGTTGTGATTACAGTGGGAAGCATGGACTAGAAGTGGGACTATCTTCACCAAGGATGATGCAGAACTACCACACAATGAGGACTATTCATGATCAAAGGATCTCTTCTCTCTCTCTTATTCTCCTATTGCCAAGAGCTATTGGATGTTAATATTCTCCAAGGTGTTCACTCCTCTTCTTATGAACATCCAATGTTGTAAAAATTGTCATTCTGTACACTTGGCACTTAGAGTCTATATGTCTATTTCATCTAAGTTAGTTTGTCATGTCAGTTAATAATCCCATACCTACCTGATATGTTATATTATAAAGAACTTGTTCCTCCTCTTCTTCACTTGAGGATGAGTTTTCATTCAGTCATGGGGGTATGATGAATCACTGATTGATGTTGGCCATGATGTTGGGGCCTAGATTCGATGTCAGATGTCTAATGTCAGGGTATATACCTTGAGTCTATAAATACTAGGCTTGGGCTCCAGTTTTCACAAGTTTTTCATTAGTCAATTTTCAATTTTCAAACAAGGTAGCAAAGCTCTTACTATTTCTTCTCCCTAGAGTTAGAATATTTTTTGAGTGCCCATAGAAGGAGTCTAAAGTGTGTATGGTTCTTTGTTCAACCACTAATGTGCCTAAGTGCAATAGTGTGACAGGAATAAAACAAACTCTTTTGACAATCCTTTTAGCATTAAGAATAGCTTAATATTTTCTTTAATGCATTCTACTTTCTTATTCTTTACTTTAATGCATTTGATTACGCAGTTTATTTCCAACAGTTAATGAACATGAGCATGACCACTTCAAGCATTTATATAGTACTTGGTAAGCTAGCAATGCTTAACATATGGTAGCTTAGTAGTGCTATATGTGTTTAGGATGTGTCTAGGAAAGTGGGACAGTTAGTTGTGTTAGGCTAGCTAGGCAATAGACATTAGTTTTCAATCTACTCTATCCTTATTCTTGTTGTAGGTAATTATATCCATAAAATATAAAACAACAAGAATTCATATACCTTAATTACACTTAAACCATGCCCTTGAGCATCACAAGTGTAGTTGGAAAGACAACGAATGTTCTCAACGTTGTTTCACTTCCTAGAGAAACTAGTGTACGAGATAGCTATAGGTCTATAGAATTTTACCAGATTGTGCGTAATGCCTTAGTGATTTGTATGGTTGGGCATAGGGGTACCTCACCGCTTATTAGTAATGTTCATAATATTGGCTATTTTCTAGATTCTAAATTTGGTTATGTGTCAATTGATGTGTGATCTAGCCTATGATGCTTTGGCTATGATGTATAAGGTTATGAAAAGTTGTAATAATTTTGTTTCAAATTTCTTGAGTAGACTTGAATAAACACCTTAGAGATTTTTACATGGGCCAATTTCACCCCCAAGTAGGATATTTTTACAAACTTAAGAAATTTTGATTGGTCATGATATTTTTACTTTTCCATGCAATGTCTTCTTAAAATCCATACTCATCATCATTGAGTTAGTGGACATTTTATGCTACATTGGCCACCCTATGGCCAATACCTCTTTGCCTAACATGGCCTTAGATAAGGTCTTACTATGGTTTCGACCAGAGGCAAGGGAATTCCTTGCCTACATGCTTCAAAATTTAGTGTGATGCGATGGTCACACTTATCTATGGATGTGGTTAGGATCATAGTGGAGACACTAATGCCTTGGGCATTCGGTATGATTGCTAGGTTCATTACTAATGATCCACCACCTAAGATAGTAGGGGAAGCAACAAACATAAGTAGTCCACACTACCTCATAGAGATTTGGACTATGGCAAAGTATAGTTAGTATAATGTTAACAATACTTTGATGGTGGCACACATTGTTTTAGAACTCACCTTTCACTATGTACCACCTATAGGGTTAAGCATGGTTGTTATAGTTTTTTAATGCTTTTTTGGATTTGTTGGTTAAAATACCTTTTCTAACTTTGTTGATTTTATGAACCTCTTGCAGGTATAGGTTCAATGATCAAGGCTTGATCACTAATGATAAAACCTTGGTAGTGTCTCAAATTGCCTTAGATGAATTTACCAAGGGCTCCCAAATTAGAACTATTGTGTATGAATAGTTTAGAGAAGACTTTGATTAATACACTAAGAAATTCAACCCTATCTACAAGAAGTGTGTGGCCATTAGGAAAATACATAATTGATGGGTGGGCTCCAAGAGCATCTTGGATTAGACCCTTATAGCTGGGACCTTTATTCAAACCACACTAAAGAAGAAGAAGAAAGGTAAACATAAGGGCTATAACATCTAATATTTTATGGTTACTAAAGTTTTAAGTATTCTATCATTTTAACTAGTTATTAAACATACCTATGTTGATGATAAATGCTTGGTTGTTCCCTTGTAGGACCTTCTACCTTTCCAATTTCACCTTACCACTTTTAGGAAGTCATGAGGATACCCTCATCCTAAAGTTATGTGAGGTGATACCTACACAGGAGTGGTTGAGGGAATAGGTTCCTAGACACATTCAAGTAAACATTGAGTATGTGGGTTTGCTTGATCTATTTATGCCATCTATCCTTTCCGTCCTTGTTGCAAAGATGTTGCACATCATCGACTCATTCAGCTTAAAAGCCAATTATTTTAGCACCACCATTTGAAGCATGCCGATTACCATAGTCATTGATGAGGGCACCTTTTGCAACTTGTTTGGTATTCTTGGTGATGGGGAAAATGTTGCCACCACAATAGTGAAGGAAGCAGGTCATCATAAAGAATTTTTGGAGTGGCTTGATGCCAACATGGACCACTCCAGAATTTCCATGGACAACTTCACAAACCTTGAGGTAAAGGCATCATATCCTTTATTTTGGTCTTGTGGATTTTTAAAACTATTGTCACAAAAGAAGGTAATTGGCATTGTGCAGGGGTGAACCTTTAAGAGGGTCCTGATGGATGGTATTTGATTCAACTAGGAGTCTTATCTGGCTATTGGGCTTCCAAATGAGATATCAAACTTTGTGATGATACCTCTACAATATTTGACATGAATTTTTTATTCTTTACAGGTTGTTTGAAGAGGTTCACAGAGTTCTTGGCGATGTGGAGCAATGAATGATGGGTTGCCCAAGAACTAGATGAACTTTCTAGGCCTTAGATAAAGCACATTTATTTAACCATGTAGGCCTAGAACCCACCAGATGAGATGGAAAATTCACTATCTATTACCATCAAGAATCTTGGTGTTAGGTGATGCAAATCCCCTAACATCATAGATGAGAAACCCCTCATGATTCCAACGAGTGTCTTGGAGGCCAAACGATGATGTAGAGAAGCCAAAGGGGTAGCCATGGTCAAGCTCAAAAGGCCCATAGAGGAAACACCTATACTATTAGAGCAACTTGCCCAAAATAAGATTAAGTTTAAGCTCAATAAATCACATTAGGGAGTCACAGGTATGCTTTATCTATGTTTTGGTTAAACTAATATTCTAGCAATGTCATGTGCAAAAATTACATGGAAGCTAGAGAGATCTAGCGAATCCGTATGGAAGTAGGATGTGGCCCTGAGGAAGAAAACTCAATGGTAGGAGGAGGTGATCAGAGATCTCTAGGATTACAAGGCCTTTGTGGAAGCCCAAGTGGCTAACTCAGAGGAATTGTGGACCAAAGAGATCACATGGGCCTGCTACTAGCATGCCATCCAGGACAAGGTAGCACTCTAACAAGAGATGGTGGAGCAACAAATGCAAATGGACCTCAACTCACAAAAGGTTAAGGATTGGAAAGATCACTATGCTTGGGTCCTAGAGTGGGGTAGGACACAAAAGGATCATAAGCGATAATATAAGGCTAATCATGAGGCCCACCTAAAGTGGCTCAAAGAGGAGTTAGTTGAATGGTGCAAGAGAAAGCTGTTCATTTAGGGGATCTAGGTGGAGAGTGCCTACCAGCTCTTTGAGAGCACTCTCATGGTGGAGAAAACCCCTAGTCCTTAGATTACCACTATTTTAGGTGATATCTCTATGGCTACTATGATTCAGGAACAACCTACTTGGCCCATAGTAGATAGGATTGGCATCCTCACTAGTGTTGATCTTGGAGATATTGACTAGGCCAATATGATGGAGGACCAAATTCTCCATCATGTGAAGGATGGCCTTCAACATCTACCCTCAGAAGTCATGGAGTTGAAGTCTCCATAGGTTTGTTGTATTCTATGTTTCAATTTTGTTTTAAGTTATGGTTTTGTTTAAGTTATAGTTTTTGGTTGTTGGTTATTGATTGGCTATGTGTTGTTGCATTTTAGGCATCAAGAGACATTGGAAACCCCAATAATGAGGGTGGGGATGACCCATCACTTCCTCCTCCAGATGCCCCTTAGCATCCTCCATCTACTTATTTCAACTTGTTGCCTATTTTTTTTTATTTTTATGTTGATGGATATTGTTAGCTAAGACTATGTTATAGATGACTATTATTATTTTTTAAATATTTTTCCACATAGTGTGACCATGGCTATGTATGTTATAAACACTTCAAATTTAAATTTTTGGTTTTATTTTTGGCTATATATATTGTTCTAGTGTTATAAATGTTGTAAATGGCTATGTTGACAATTTTCATTATAAAGTTAAATGGATAAACAATGCATTTAAAGGCTAAATGTAAATAGGATAAAAGAGACGTTTGCCAATTTTAGGCCATGGTGGGCATAGGTTGTGTTTTTTTGCTAGTTTAAGGCCATGGTGGGCCATGTTGAGAAGAAACTCATATTTTTTTTTGGTGATTTTTTGTTTTAAAGTTTTCTAGTTTTTTAGTTTATATCATGCTAAATAGAGAAAATAAAGAAAGAAAGAAGGCCATAATAAATCTCTAGGCTATTTGCATAAAAAGTAGAATAAAACATAGGGAAAAAAAGGAAATAATTGGTGAACAAAGAGATAACTTAGGCTAAATGGTTATGATACAACTAATTATAAAGGTCATAAGGGTGTAGCATGGAAGGAGTGGGGTGCACATTAGTTGTGTAGACTCTTCCTAATCTTTGAAAGGTTAGGAAACATATAAAGCCTACTCTATTGCTCATCATTATTGTTCTGGGCTTGCACCTCTTTTTTGGGTTGATTGACTTCATGGCTGGAAGTTTATTCCTAAAGCTCCACTTCAGACCTGTACTCTATGATCACATTTTTGACAACTAGAGGAATTGCACTATTACCATGAATGATGATTTCACCTCCCTCATAAGGGAGGTGAATCTCTTAGTGGATAGGTGAAGACATGACTTGTAATTAAGGCAACCAAGGTCTTTTCAAGATAAGGTTAAGCCTTGGCATCTCCTCCACCATTAAGAAATTGGTAGTTGTGGAGAATTACTCCCCTACCACAAATTCCAAGGAGATAGACCCCTTGATAGCAACCCTTGATCTATTGAAGGACTTGAGAGCTATATTTTTTGTAGGATATAGCTATTTTTTAAAGCCCAAGCATTCAATGATGGTGCATGAGATGATGTTTGTTGCGGCTCCATCATCAACATGCACTCGATGCACCTTAAATGACCCCACTTGAATCATGATGAAAAGAGAAACCTTGGTCACCTCACCATTTTGAGGGCTCGCCTTAATTTTGCTATCATGAAACACTAGTGATGTTGACTTCCCTTCCCTAGGTAAGGAAGGAACCATTATCGTAGTGATAGATTTCTTGTTAGTTGGGATATCCTTGCTAATAGGGATGGAAGTCAACATATTGAATAGCACCTCACAATGTATGACAGAAGTCATGATTAGGTCATATAAGCTTAGAGTTGTGTTCTTTTTCTTGAGAGACAATTTGACCTAATCTATCGCATCGAGGAAGTTTCTATTGTTGGCCATGGACTTGTTGCACTAGTTGTGCTTCACTTTCTTCATGCACTCCAAAATGTGAACTTCACCCTTAGTTTGTTGGGGCCTTTCCTCTTTTTTCTAGTTTTGGATTTTGAGATCCTCCTATGGTTCACTAGTTGAGGTAGGTTGGGTAGAAGAGGTCATGGATATAGACAATATGGGAGTGGGCTTTTGTGAATCCACTTCATTTTGTGATTTACTAATTACCCTTGTTGTTAGGATTTTACTTATGCTTTTTCCTTTGCTTTATTAAAGTATTTTGGTTGATAGTCATTATTTGTGAGGAAGAGGTAGTAGCATTGGCCATCAGAGGAGGTCATTATGTGATCATGCTAGTTGGTTGGGCTATGTTGGGTTGGGACATCCTGATGACAAAAGGCTCCCTTGGAGGTGCTCACAATGGTACTCTCACTACAAAATGGGATCTTGAGTTGGTGGAAGCTGAAGAAACCCCTTTCATCAAGAGGGGGTACTTGGATCATGAACGGTTCCCTTACTAGTCTCCAATTATCATTAATGTTGAATGCTAAAATAACATACGGATTGTCACTTGCATTCAATGGGTCCGTATACACTTGCATCAACTAATTTTGTGGTTAGAACAGGTTTGAAGCATCAAAGAACAACTCTCTCCTATCTATCATTTTCTGCAAGTCATCCTTTAGTGTGAGGTAGAAGTCTATGTCATGATCAAGCAATTGGTGATAGTGGCAAAACTGGTCTAGTTTAAAGTACCTAGGTAGTTAAGGGTCATTCTTTGTTGCATGAGTGGGATCTTTGGCTATTTCACATAGCCTCTATTGCTTCTTTTGAGCAACTTTGATAATCTATTTATATTGTAGGCACACACTCTTCAATAATTGATCTAGTAACTTAGATGGCTTTAAAGGTAAGGTAGTGTACCTACTACAGTCCTTCTGCTCAAAGTTTGGCCTAGTTGTAGTTGATGAAGTGGACCCAAAGGTTGATGGTTGGTTATCATGGTCATTAGGTTGGGCCTTAGGTGGGTCTTCCCTTGGCCCTTGGTTAGTGGTCTTGGCTTCTCTGGTTACTTTTCCACAACCATGTTGATTTATTTTTTCTTCTCCTTGTTCCTATGTGCATGTTGGTTTTTCTATGCTATCTAGGCTTGGTTATGACTAGCCTATGCAACATCCTCTATATTCTTGGTATAGGAGAATGCTTGGCCAAGTGACTGCGGGTCAACCTAGTAATGCTTGGACTTGATAAAGTCATTAACTATCCCCATAGATATAACCAAAAAGTTTGTTTTAGCTATAGGCTTTAGTATTTCATTGAGTAGACTATTTCATCCTTGGATGAACTTCTGCAGAGGTTCTAGGGATCCTTGCTTAACCTTCATGAGTTGGTCGAGTGTGTTGTTAGCTTTAAGTTATATTTGAAGTAGTTAACAAACTAGGCTATCAAGTTCTCAAGAGAGGATATGGATCCTCTAAGTAAGATGTGGTACCAATCAAGTGCTTTCCGAGTCAAGAACATAGGGAAAATCCTCATCATAGCATGAGGCCACAACTAGAATAGCAAGCACTTGGATCAAAAGGTTATAAGGTGAGCATTAGGATCACCTTCTCCATTATACTTGTTGAATTGGAAAATAGGGACACTAGGAGAAAGTATCAAGTGTGGCACCACAGGACTGATGGAATCATCTTGGTAAAAAATACATGATTTTGACACTTTGGAAAGTAGAGGATCTGAGCCTCTTCAACTCCTTTGTTAGGTCCTAGATCATCTAGAAGGACTGATCTAGGCCCTATGGTGGCCCTATTGGCTATGGGGCTTGCACATACAACTATGGTGTTTGTTGTCAGGCTTGTGGCCTCGCTATTGGTTGTAGAATGGAAGGAAGTGGTTGCATTACTATTGTAGTATGTGGGCCAAATAGGGAAAAAGATGTTTATGTAGGTATTTGAGGCACAACCGAGACAAAGGGGTATGTGACCCTCTAGTTGCCTAGGGTCCTATGGTGAGCCCCACATGGATGGTTAGCGGGTGTGTGGTGGTGAAAACCACCACTGATTCCCACATAGATTGGGGCTATGTGGCAAAAGGCATTGATAAGTTATAGATCATTGGCTGTGGCATTAACTAGGTTTGATGCATGGCTATGACTAGTATGGGATCAATTGTAGTAGGGCAGGACGAAGTAGAAGATGGTAGCACCATGCTCATAAAGAAAACAAAGACATTAGGGGAAGGATTAGTGACCTTGGGGGTTTTTTGTTTGAACAATCCTCCTAGGATGTTTTCAAGCTTAAATTCTATCCTAAGCTCATCCTCTTCTTCTTGTTGTTCCTTTGAGCTATGCTTTTCATCCTCCTCCTCCATCTTGATCAATTGAGCTAGGATGCCAACATAGATATCGTTGAGGGGTATTTAGTCATATGGGGAAGGAATATACTCCTTTTGATTTTGATGTATGAGCTCAAACGCCCTTTTGGCTTCTACTTCTAGATGTGGAATTAGCATGCAAACCTACATTTTTCCATTAATGTAGTTATAATGATCTTCATTTATGGTTGAAAAGTTAGGACTTTTCTCTATAACCCTCAAAGACTGTTTGCACTTGATGATAGTAGGGTCTTTGGGGTCATAGACCCGTATGGCTTGTTAGCTAGATTCCTCATTAGTGAAAGTAAAAGATAATTTGGTTGATTGCTAAAAGACATGGTTATAATGTTATAAAAGGCTTGAAATAGGTTGCAAATGGTATAAATAGGAGTAAATTCTAGCAAATGGTATTCAAAAATGGTTAAAGGAAGCAAAAATGGTTGAAAATGAAGCACTTAATATAATTAGCAAGTGGGGGGGTTGGGGGTAGTAAGGGGGTTATACCCATTTACTAGAAATAGAAAGCTAAGAACATTAACACCAAGTCTTACCCATGTTGGCCTCCTAGTTGTCTCTACACTAGGTGTAGTAGGTGGAAAGAAGGGGGTGAGATAGGAGGATCTCACATCCTTCTATTCCAATGTTTGGACGGTGGGGGGGTTGGGGGGTGTGGGTGGGGATGTGGGGAAGGCTGAAAACCAAAGTGAAAAGTTCATGTTTTCAACTAGAATTTGGTTTGGCAAGTTGCTAGTTCCTCAGCTAGGAAAGATGGGGGTTTAGCTAACTTTTGGAAAGGTTGAACCATAGCGATCCAAAGGTTGCACCAATGGCAGGTACTCCAAAAGATTAGCCACATGCCAGTTTAAAGTCTTGATAGATTGTGAATCCAATTTAAGGTCTTGGCAGACCATGGGGTGCTAGTTTAAAGTCCTAGTAGACTACATGGTGCTAGTTTAATGTCGTAGCAAAAGGTGGATGATGTGCTAGTTTAACATCATGGCCCAAGGACAAGTTATGCCAATTTAAGCATTGTGGAGGACTGTGCTGTGGGTGCTAATTTTAGCATCATGGCCAAGGACGGTCTATGCTAGTTTAGCATCATAGAGAATATGTTGTGTACTTACCTTTCTTTGGTGAGGTATGGTGCTACATGCATAGCCACATTGTGTGCCTGCAAGATCTTGCAAAAATCAACTAGAAAAACAACATCAAGCAACAAATTCGTAACAAGGTTAATGTGAAAAAGTGAGAGGAAATCAATGTGAAAAGTGATAGTTTTGGATCATTCTAGGTCACAATGATAATTTAAGGCCATTTCAAGCCTGTCTAATTTAAGGCCTTTTTGGGCCATGTGTTCTTATAGTTTGATGACTTTTTTTTTGATTTTTATGTATTTTTGATGTTTTTCAAATGCAATGCATAAGCTAAGTGGATGGATGCACAAACAAAGTAGAAATGCATAAAAAAAGTGAAGTAGTATGTAAACTAAGAAAGCAGGTGAAATGTAAATGCATGAAAAAATGCAATTCAAGTGAAAACCAAAAATCCATGGTCCATGAAGGCAAGGGGTAAGTAGGTGCCTAGCACATTTTTGACCAAGGATGTTGGTCACGTAGTTGCTTCTTAATTGAGCATGGATTAGGGGGTGCCCAAGGCTTAGGATTCTCTAGGAGGTTGTTGGCTTCAACCACTCATTCAGGTGTGTTAGCCTTAGCCATTTCATTGGTTGTCATAGGTGTACCACCAAGAAATGCCACCTTCAACACTTGTCCCATGTCTATGTTGTGGGTAGCTAGAGGGGAGACATTATCATTGTGGATGATAACTTGACTACCTTCATATGGAAGATGGATTTCTTGATGGATTGGGGAGGAGATGACCCATAATTAAGCTAGCCAAAGTTGACCTAGAATTAGGTTGAAGCCTAGCATCTCCTCTATGATTGTGAAATTTGTAGAGGTGGTGAACTACTCCTCTACCACAAAGGAAATGTTGATTGTACCCTTGATTGTGACATGTGATGCATTAAAGGATTTTAGACATGTGATTTTGGTAGGCCTGATCTCATTTATCATGCCTAGCTTATCAATGACAGAGTACAGAATTATGTTTGTTGTTACACCATCATCAACATGCACCATGTGGATGGTGCACTATCCAACGCATATGCTAATTAACAATTGAGTTGTTATGACCTCCTGTTGTTTGAGGTAGACCTTGATAGCTTCATCATGAAAGGTCAGGGATGTTGTGCTCAATTCCTGTGGTGTAGGAGGTAAGATTGCTACATGGATAGCATTCTCATCTACAAGGATGTCCTTTGTAATAGGAATGAAGGGCAACATCTAGGCCAACACTTGGTGGTGAGCAGATGAAGTCATGACCAGGTTATACAAGCTCAGTGTTGTGTTCTTCTACTTAAGCATTTGGCTTACTTTGGCTAGTGTAGTTGGGAAGTTCTTGTCATCGACCATTGTGTTGGCCTTGACCTCCTCCATATGGCTCGAGAAATAGATCTCTTACATAGGGGACTTGGGTGTGGGTTTTTTGGCCTACTTGGGGAAAGGGACTCTAGTGTTCAGTTGTAACTTGCTGGTTATGGCCTTTGCTTTGGCCATGGAGGTTGTGAGGCACTTGTTTGGCCTCTTGCATTGCCATTTGGTAGGCCTACCTAGGTTGCCAGTGGGGGCATCCCTTAAAGGAAAAAGGACCAACATGTTGCCCACTCTTGGGCTTTAGGTAGGTGATGGGCCATCATGTTGTGACACCTTGATGATGAACAACGATTGTTCAGGAGTTGTTGCTATAGGGCTAGCTTGTTGTGATACCTTGATGATGAAGGATTTTTAGTAGTTATAGGTGCAATGTCATGCTAGTTTAACATATTAGTTGTTGGTTGTGAAACCCTAACCACAAAGGATGTTGTGGGTGCCTAAGGTGACACTTTGATCACTAAAGGAGGCCTCTTGCTTGTGGAGGCTAAAGGAATCCTTGCCTTGCTGGGAGGCACTCGGATCATAAAAGGTTGTTGCAAAGGTTTAGCTTTGCCTCCTATACTAATGGATTTTATGACATAGGGGGCATTGTTTGCATTGGATTGGCTCATTGCATCAAGCACTAGTTGACCCCTTTCTACCATTCTTTGTAGATTATCTTGCGAAGCTTGATAGTTGTTTGTACTATGACTAGACATCTAATGGTAATGATAGTATTGGTCTAGTTGAAAATGTTGTGGGACTGGGGGCTCATTTAGTATTACTGAGGTAGGGTTCCTTAGTAGTTTGCAGTACCTATCATGTTGTTGATGGGTGGTTTTATATACTCATTTATATTGGATTTGCCTAGCTTTTAAGAGTTGATCCAGTAACTCTAAGGGTTTCATTGGCAATGGGATGTACTTTGAGTGATTGTTATGCTCAAGGTTGAGCCTTATAGTGGCTTGCGCTATGGCCCCTGCTAATGTGGGAAATTTGGCCCCAAAGTTGGTGACTTTATGTGTTGGGGCCTTGGGCTGCTTAGCCTTTGGACCCTAGTTGGTTTCTTTTGCAGATGTGGCTACTATTTCCACTATTGTGTTTTGCTTATGCATGTGCTAGTTTTTGTAGGCCATGTAGGTTGGGTTGTTGCTTGCTTGCGTTGCCTCCTCTATGCTCTTCGTTTGAGCAAAGGCTTGGCTGAGAGACTTTGGGGCCAGGTAGTATAGTTTTGACTTGATGAAGTCATTGACTACACCATTGAAAATGGCCAATAGATGAGTCTCTACTAGCAGCTCATAGATTTGTTACAAGGTGGCACTCCATCTTTGGATGAATTTGGACATAGGCTCTAGGGGGCCCTGCTTGACCTACTTGAGCTAGTCAAGAGTTGCTTCAGGTTTTAGGTTATACCTGAAGCATGTCACAAACTAGTTGAGGAGATCCTTCAGGGAGGAGATTAAAGCCTTGGGTAATGAATGATACTAGTCTAAGGCCTTACTTAGAAAAGACATGAGGAAGACGCACATGATGTCATGTCGCCATACTTACAAAAGCATGCACTCAAACTTGAATGTGACCAAGTGCACATTGGGGTAACCGTCATCATTGTACTTGGTTAGTTGAGGTAGTGGAACCCTAGTTGGGAGGATTAGGGGTCATACCATAGGAATTATGGGATCATCCTGATAAAAGTCCACCACTTGATGGTTTTGGAGGAGGTAGCCTTGAGTCGATTGATCTCTTCTGTCAAACATTGGATCATCTGGAATGCCAGATCCAAGCTCAGAGTTGTGCTAGCTGATTGTGTTGGCTGGGATTGTGTTAGTTGCATGATGAAGGGACAAATTATTGGTTGTTGAGTATGCCGGTTTAATGTTGTAGTAGACAGATGTAGTTGATGCATTGGCTAAGCAATGGATGTGGTGACCAAGGTAGTCCACACATGTGTGGGTTGGAATAATGCTGAGGACATCAATGAAATAGGCAGGATGTAAGATGCCTGAATTGTTTGGGGTTAAGAGGTGACACCTACGTGGATAGAGGGTTGGGCAGATACAATGGTTGCTTACAAGGAAGGTTGAACTGGCATGGTCACCATCTCAGAGAGGATGGGTGAACTAAACTAAGGAGGGGCTGTAGTGGGGAGTGGTTGTTGGAAGATGATGTAAAGATGGCTCTTGCATTCTAAGTGGGCCTTGAACTCATCTTATTCCTTTTGTGAGGCTTCCTTGTAGGTTGTCCCTACATTGTGTTTGTTTGCATGGATGAGTTGGGACAACAACTAGTGGTAGGACTTTGTGAGTGGGATTATATGAAACAAGGTAGAGTTGTATTCTTGTATGTCTTGGTGGACTCATTTGTAGTCCTATTTTGCCTCTAGGTCAAGGTGATCCATGGGTAATCCTACTTGGATTTTGGAACAAATAAAGTTATATTGTTTGTGGTTGAGCACAGCACACTTTGGGTGGATCATGATGTCAAATGTGTTAGACACCGATGTGGGAGGCTGATCTAGATTCATGTTCACAAATTGGGTTGTGAGCATTGTTGTTTGCAAAAAATGGCTAACTTTGAAAATTGTAGAAAAATGCCTAGGTTTTCCAGTAGTAGAAAATGACTAAGTTTGGAAATTGCAAAAATTTGGCTAAGTATGATACTACAAAAATTTGGCTAAGTATGAAAATGCAGAAAAAATGATAAGTATAAAAATTTAGAAAAGTGGTTAAGCTTGCTAGTAGCAGAAAATGGCTAAGTATAAAAATGTAGAAAAATGACTAAGTATGAAAATTCCAAGACAATGGCTAAGTGTAAAATTGTAGAAAAAATGCTAAGTATGGAGACTACGCTCCACACCAACTACGCTTAGAGAGCGAAGAGTTAGAAAAAACTGGAGAATGGTGCAATTTGGGTTACTACATGGGGTCTCAAAGAGACCAACAATAGGGACCAATCTATAATGATAGGGGTGCAGAGAGCACACAAAGACAACAACAATGGAGTGCAAAGAAGAAAATGGTAGTCCCTCCTTCTAGCACCAAAAATTGTAATGACCAAAAATGCTAGTGGCTGGAACACTGAGGAGTTCATAGGTGCACAGCCTAACCCTTCATCTATGTGAGGGCCTTGTTGAAGGTGGAGATGGGATGCCCTGAGTGATCTTGTTGATCAAAAAAGGACTTACAAAATGCAAACGATGTTAATGTGAAAATGATGCTAACTGTCGAGCGGTGTTAATTGTGTGAAGAATGCTGAGCGTAGTCAGTGTCAACCATGTAAATAGTGCCAAGTGTAGTTAATGTCAACCATATGAATAGTGCCAAGCGTAGGCACATTTTTTGGTAGAAAATGAGAATGTTAGCACATGTGGACTACCACCCGAGCATATTTGTAGGCAAAATGTGGATAAAATGTGAAAAAAATGCAAAGGAAGAAGAGAGAGAAATGGAACATTGTCCCAAATGGGGTTGAGCATAGTTAACACCAAAAGGGATTCAGAAGGTATGTAGTGTACAATAGGCATAGTGGGAGTGTAGTTACAATTTCGGTGGTGTCAGGCTATGAAGTCTAGCACTTGTTGTGATGTACCATGTCTACCAGGTTGGTCACTATAATGTACCGTGTGGTGTTTTTCAGGGTTGAAATAGGGCTATGGTGTATCGTGTAGTGTTCTCTACCTCTCTACAGATGTGGTGCGCTTTCGGTCTTATTCGTCCATGGAGCTAAGTGCTAAGATGCCAAAATGCCAAATGTGAAATGAAAGTGCCAACTACCAGCCCCTAAACATTGGGGGTCTAGGGATATTTATAGGGCTAGGGTTAGCCCAAAATGTAAATTGGATGCCATGTGGTAGTGTAGTAGGTGGGACTACACTTTGGGGTATTTAGGACATGGAGTCAGGCTAGGCATTAACTGGGCAACAAGAAAAATTTAGAAAATTTTCTTAGTTCAGAGACATCCAGAAAAAGTTTAAAAATTTTTCTAAGTCTAGTGACTATGCTTGACCCCTTGCTACACTTTAGAGTATAGTCCCAATAGTTAGAAAAAATATGCCAAAACTAGTGTTTTCATGTTGACTATGTTGACTACACTCTAGAGCATAGTCCTAGCAGTGGAGAGCATAGTGTAAACACTTAGAAAAATCTACAACTTGTGTCATCATTTCGACACTTAGAAAAGTCTTGGAAAATTGGTGTTTGTGTATTGACTATGCTAACTATGCTTTGGAGCATAGTCTCAACACTTAGAAAAATTCTACAAAAATTGTCATTGACACTTAGAAAAAATCCTACGAAACTAGCATTTGTGTGTTGAGCATGCTGACTACGCTCTGGAGTGTAGTCCTAGTAGTGGAGAGAGTAGTCTCAACACTTAGAAAAATTTTATAGCTTGTGACCTCATTTGGACACTTAGTCAAAATTGTAGAAAGTTGGCCATTGAAGCTAACTATGCTCTACTACAGTGGAGAGCATAGTCCCAGCACTTAGACAAATTTGTAGAAAGTGTCATAATTTTAACACTTAGAAAAATTTTGCAAATCTGGCAGTTTGAGTTGACTATGTTCAAAACTTATAAAAATTTGGGCAAAATTCCACTATTTTGACACTTAGTCAAATTTATAGTCAAGACGTCGGGATCCAAAATTTTGTGGTGTTTCACCAACTACACTAGGCAAAGTGTGACTACACTAGGCTAGCATAGTCATTGCCAAAGCCTAGCATAGTCCATCTAAAAATAGTTGAAATTTATCACAAAGAGCTTAAAATGCATTATTGGAAGTCTTGAGATCCTACTAGTGCTAATTTCAATAATAAAACCATTATTTTCTAGTTTTTCAACCCCAACTACATTAAGGATGGTGTAACTATGTTGGGCCAATGTAGTTACTAGTGCTGCCCAACATAGTCCACATGTTGGAGCTCAAAACAATTCAAATCTAGTTACCAGAACATCATTTCCAACTGCAAGACCTTATTAGAGCACATTAGGATCATCAGACCTTGGGAATAAACTAGAATTCACTATTTTTCATGCCAAATCTCTTGAATACACTAGAAACTACTATGACTACACAAGGCAAGCATACTTACTAGTGTAGCCCAATGTTGTCAACTTGGAAAAGCTAAAAACAACTCAGAAGTAGCCAAAATCGACTCTTGGAAAGACCTAGAATCTTGAAGAATCACCCTAATATCATGAAACTTTGGGAAATTAGATAAAATCCATCATTTTTCATACCAAACTTCTCAATTGTGTTGGGAACTACATGCTAGCTTAGTTAAAGGTGGCCATTCTAAGACCCAAGAAATCATAAAATTTGATAATTTTAACATTAAAACCCTAGCCAATAGCACTAGTGATCTTGGGTATTTTCTTAACATGGTTGATTGGACCCTAAAACATATCAAAAGTTATTTTCCATGCATAACTACACTAGGAAGGCTTGTGACTACACTAGCCTAGCATAGTCATAATAGGATGCCATTTTGTGGCAACAACAGCCAGTGATATACCACTCAAAATATTCTAAAACTGATTTAGGAAGTTGAGAACCCTATCCCACATCATCTAGCTATCATTTCATTCTATTTCAATCCTATAAAGATCCAGATCCCCATGACTATGCTGGCACCATGCATGAAAACATTGGCCCAACATAGTCAAATGGAAAATAACATAAAACCCACTTCTATTGCTCAAATTCAACCTCCAAATAGCTATTTCAATTCTCCAATGATCCTGCACTAATCTAGGGAGCTAGAAGAATCATAAGTCCAACTCTAGAACCCCAATAATGCAAATATTTGATGTGACTACCCTTGGGATTACCATGACTATGTTAGCCCAGTGTAGTCACCAATGGAATCATGCTTTTCAAGCTTATAGGGAGTGAAAATGGTACTAGAACTTGCCAATCCTTAATACCCATTCATTGCACTAGTTGTCTGGACCATCAAGAGCCTAAAAGTGACCATATTGATCTTGAGAAAGTGCCCAACATTGTTGACTACATTGGGGAATGCATGACTATGTTGGGCTAGCGTAGTCACTAGTAGAGCCCAACATAGTCACAATAAAAAGTATAAATTCTACCTCAAAATAGTCCTAGAATGATCTCCTCATGTCTCTAAACTTCCTTGGAATTCCTGTAGCTCCATAACAAGCCCTTCTAAGGCCTAAAACTAGTAAAATCTAACCCTATTTGACCAATATTAACCAAATTTTATCAAGTGTATTCTATTCTAATGTATTTGACCTTGCTTGATGGTGTTTTAACTTGTTTTGACCTTGTGATTCATTGTTGGCCTTCATTACTATCAGTTGACCTCATCTAGCCTCTACATCATGTTAATTTCATTATGTTTATCTTTGTTTTCTCTATTATGGCCTTTGTTGACCCTTGTTTAGCCTTTAATGGTGTTAAGTGATGGGGCTTGATCATCTTTGATCATCATTTGACACCATGTAACCATGGCTTGCCAAGACCTTAAAATGGAAAAATGTAATGTTAGTTGAGGATGTTTGGCCTTATTTCTTATATTTTTATGATGTTTCAACTTGTTTTGACTCTTTTTGGCATCTATTCTATTTTATTTGTCTTTACGTACATCCCATAGCCTTGGTTGAGCTTGTTTGCATTTTGTTTGACATTGAAATAACATGAGTTTGCATAGTTACTAATGTATTTTATATCATTTTGACATTATCTACTCATTTTTATCAAGGTTCCACTTGATGTGCTTATTGTTACTATGTAGGATTGGAGTAGGAACATCTGGAAGAAAATCACCTTACCATTGAATCTAAGTGGGCTCCACAATGATGTTGAATGATGTATTGATCCTAATTACCTAGATCTTGAGCCTAAGAGTCTTGTCAACCATATATCCTCAATAGAGAAACCTATAGAGTGGCCTGAAATTCTAGTCAAAACACTTAACCTTGAGGTTGATGACATTACTAAATACTCTCTAGTTGAGGTTCTTGTCATTGGAACCTTAATAGACTCAAGACATCACCAAGGTTCTATAAGATAAGATTAAGGTATTTGCTTGGCCATATGAAGGTATGCTAGGTCTAGACCTACTTTTAGTCCAACACAACATCATACTTGATCCTAGAATTAGATTAGTTAAATTAAAAGGTTTATAAGATTAGACCTAATTTGGCCTTGGCAGTTTGTGATGAAGTCACAAAACTATACAAAGATGGTTTCATCAGAGCTATTGATTACATAGAGTGGGTATCCAACCTATTGATAGTCCCTATGAAAAATGGGAGTATTTGCATTTGTATTAATTTCCAAGACCTTAATAAAGTGACCATTAAGGATGATTTTCCTTTACCTACCATTGAATAACTTATCGATACTATGGGTAGGCATGCCTTATTATCCTTTATGGACGGGTTCTGAAGATACAAGTAGATTAGGATTAACCTAGAACATCAACTCAACATAACCTTAATAACTCCTTGTGGTACCTTTTGTTATACCATGATACCCTTTGGCCTAGAGAACATAGGAGAAACCTACCAAAGAACTATGATGTATATATTTAGTGATTACATGTTAGGTTTGCTCCATGATTATGTAGACAATATAGTTGTTAAGTCCAAAGTAGCCAAGAACCCTACACATGACCTTGATCTTGTACTTAAATGATGCCTCAACTATGAGCTTAGGTTCAATCCTAAGAAATGTGTCTTTGATGTCAAAACTAGTAAGATGCTTGGCTTTGTAGTATTTGAAGTAGGAATAAATGTTGATCTTGATAAGGTTAAGGTCATATCCAACTTGACAGTACTAGCTAACCTTAAAGAGCTTTAGGGACTACAAGGTAGATTGCAATTTATCTATAGGCTCATCGCTAGGCTCACGAATAATTTACAACTAATGAAACACTTGCTTAAGAAAGGGATCCACTATGAGTGGATGGCTCAATGCCAAGAGGCCTTTGAAAACCTTAAGCTAGAGTTGACACAACTATTGATGGTCTATCCTCCACAAAAAGATAAACCCTTTTATATTTATCTTACTATCTTCAACACATCTATTGCCTCTCTATTCTATAAAAAACAACTTGATGGAGCAAATTTACCCATATACTATCTTAGCCATGCATTAGTTGCCCATCATACATAATACACAGAAGCAGACAAATATTATCTAGCCTTAGTCTTCTCATTGTAGAAGTGGAGACACTACCTCTTTAGAAGCTAGGTCAACATCATCTACAATGATAATGTGCTTAGAGCCATAACAAAAAACATCCATGAGAGTAACCATATATCTTGATGGAAAGCCATAATAACAAAGTTTGACCTTCATTGTATTTCTCAAGCCTCAACAAAGGGTCAAGCTATAGCCATGCAACTCATCATTTTACTAGTTGATGACCATGCAACCATAGATCCTAAGTTCCCTGATGAGCATGTTAACATTATTAGCCAAGTGCATAAGGGTTATGAGGTAGTAGTGTACTTTGATGGAGCTTCAACTGCACATGAGTCCTGTAGCAACTGAAAATGTTGATGGCTGGAATGGAACACCAAGAGGTTCATGAGTACATAGCTTTGACCTTGACTCCATGTGAGGGCTTATTGAAGGTAGAGTCAGGGTGCCCAGAATGGTCTTGTTGGTCGAACGAGGACTTACAAAATGCAATGCCAAAATGATGCTAAGTGTTTACATGGTGTTCATAGTATCAATAGGGGTGAGTGTAGTCAAGGGTTTCCATTGAAAATGAAGGTGTCAATGCATAGCTATGCATAAAAATAATGAAAAAATGCAAGTAAAATGCCAAAATGCTAGTAAAAATGCTAAAAATGCACAAGAGGAGAATGAGAGAGGTATGCGGTGTACAACAAGGACAAATAAAATAGATATAGGAAGTATAAGGCTATGTAAAGGCTATAAGAAGGCTATAAGGGTCAATAATGCAACATAAGATCAAAAAGACAGTTGAAACATAAGGTAAAGCATGCTATCTATGATCATCCATGGCTAATTATAGGTCAAAAGAGGATGGGTTTTTCCAGTTTCAGGCCTTAGTGAATCATGGTTTAGGGCTGTAGGGTTGTTAGTTTGATTTGGGCATTAGTTAGGGCTATTTCTAAGCTATTTGGGATTAAAAAACAAGATTTTTGGAGCTTCTATGTTGAGCCCCCCTTATTTCCACACTAATCCCACCTCTAGGGGGGTATGTCATCATCAAGGATTCCAAGGGGCTAAGTTTTGGTGAATTTCAATCAATTTTGGGCATGTGTGTATGTAATTGAGGATGCTGATGCTAGTAGGCATCACTTGAGGCCAAAACTTGTTAATTTTGAGGTCATTTAATGCATTTCAGGGTTATGCCCTTATTTTCACGTTGAGCCCCTTCTAGGGGGTGTATTAGCATGGAAGACTTTAAGTGGTTGATTTTTGATGAATTTTGACTAGTCTTGGGCATGCATGTTTATTGTTGGAGTTGCTAGGCATCACCCAATGTCAAAATTTATCAGTTTTAAGGACATTTTTAGGTTTTTCAAGGTTACCCCCTTGTTTCCATGTTGAGCTCCCCCTATAGGGGCATGTGTTATCATGGAGGATCCCAAGGGGTTGATTTTTGACCAATTTTGATTAGTTTTGGACATGCATGTACATTCTTGGGGTTATTGGGGTTGTTGGAAATTGCCCAAGATCAAAAGTTATCAGTCTTAAGGGCATTAAGTTAATTTTTAGGGTTACCCACTGATTTCCACACTAAGCCACCCTTATAATGGGGTGTGTTAGTGTGGAAGACTCCAAGGGGTTGATGTTTGATGAATTTTGACTAGTCTTGGACATGCATGTGTATTTCAAGGGTTGTTGAAGCTACTAGGCATCATCCAAGGTCAAAATTTATCAATTTTAAGGTCATTTAAGGCATTTCAAGGTTACCTCCTTATTTCCACGCTGAGGCCCCTCTAGGAGGTGTGTCAGTGTGGAAGACTCTAAGGGATTGATTTTTGATGAATTTTAACTAGTCTTGAACATCCATGTGCATTCCTAGGATTGCCAATGTTGCTAGACATTATCCAAGGTTTAAATTTATTAGTTTTAAGGTTATTTTAAGGCTTTTCTAGGTTACCCACTTGTTTTCACACTAAGCCCCCCATCTAGGAGGTGTGTTAGTGTGAAATATCCCAAGGGACTGATTTTTGACCAATTTTGATAAATTTTAGGCATGCATGTGCATTCTTGGGTTTATCAGGGCTATTGAACACTACCAAAGATCAAAAGTTGTTATTTTTGAGGCCATTAAGTTAATTTTTAGGGTTACCCCCTTATTTCCATGTTGAGATCCCCATCCAAGAGGCGTGTCAACATGTAAGACTCCAAGGGATTGATTTTTGATGAATTTTAACTAGTCTTGGGCATGCATGTGCATTCCTTGGGTTGCCAAAGCTACTAGGCATCACCTAAGGTTAAAATTTATCAATTTTGAGATTATTTTATTGGTTTTTCATGTTATTCCCTTGTTTCCATGCTATGCACCCCCTCCAAGTGGGTGTGTTAGTGTGGAAGACTTTAAGGAGCTAGTATTTTGACAAATTTTGATTAGTTTTGGGCATTCATGTGCATTCTTGGGGTTGTCGGAGCTGCCAGATATCTCATAAGATTAAAAATTATTAATTTTAAGGTAATTAAGTTAATTCTTAGGGTTATCCCATTGTTCCCACGTTGAGCCCCCTACAAGGGGGTGTTTCAATGTGGGAGACTCTAAAGGGCTAATTTTGATTAGTCTTGGGCATGCATGTGCATTCTTGGGGTTGTTGGTGCTATTGGGCATCTCCCAAGATCAAAAGTTATTAGTTTTAAGGTCATTTTTAGGTTTTCTAAGGTTACCCCCTTGTTTCCATGCTAAGCCCCTTTCCAAGGATATGTATTAGCATGGGGGATTCTATGTGGTTGATTTTGACAAATTTTGATCAGTTTTGGGCATGCATGTGCATTCTTGGGGTTTCCAGAGTTGTTGGACACTATCCAAGATCAAACATTGTTAATTTTAAGGTTTGTAAATTGGTTGTAAAGGTTACCCCTTTGTTTCCATGATGAGCCCCCCTATAGGGGGGTGCGTTAGTGTGAAGAATCCCAAGGGGCTGATTTTTGAAAATTTTTGATAAATTTTGGGCATGCATGTACATTCCTAGGGTTATTAGAGCTGCTGGATACTTTCCAAGATTAAAATTTGTTAATTTTAAGGTTTGTAAATTGGTTTTAAAGGTTACTCTTTTATTTCCATGTTGAGCGCCCCATCCAGGGAGGTGTGTTAATGTGGAGGAACCAAGGGGCTGAGAACTAAAGGGGTTATCAAATACCAGAGGTCATCGAGGGTAGTGAGACTCTTGTTACAAGAACTATGGTCACTAGAGGTTGGGGAAGAGGAGTTTTATGTTATACCTTCTTAAACCCCCATGTTGGCCCCACACTAGATGGCATGGAAGGGGGCTTCACCAACATGGGATATGATACAAAGTTGCAAGTGGGCTTGCTTGAATGTAAGAGATAGACTATTGGAGGCTATATAGGAGTATAAAGGTCAACCATGGTAACTAGGTCATTGATTTATGAAATTTTGTGGCAGTTTCCATCCATCCATACTCAGGTCAAGGTGCTTAGCATAGATGAGGCCTCCTCCTAATGTGAAACCACCAAATCAAAAAGTTTTGGCCACTTTCAGCTAGGTTTTCAAAGGTTTAGGGGTGTTTAGAAGTGATTGGATAAGCTCTTGGTTCTATGGGCCTCTTCTAGGGGTTAGATCTAGGTGTCATGGGGGTTGAGTCTTGGGTATGATTTTATGTGTTGAAAGGATCAAAACCCCAATGTTGACATAGCTACCAATCCAAAAAGTAGCATGTGTGAGGGCATAGGGTGGGGGCCCATGGTTTAATAAATTTTAAAAATAAAAAATTAAGAAAAAACAAAATTAGTTTCTATTTCCCACTCTCACTCCTAGCATGGAGGATAATTCCACCCCCCCACCCCCCCCACCCCCCCTTTCCCTTTAGAATTTAGTGTATGTGGAGTTGCTATAAAATTAGCAAGCAGGTGTTTGGAATGGAAACATTGGATTTAATGGATTTTTAATGCCAAAACTTGTGCAAACCCATCACAAACCATCATTCAATCAATCAATGTAGTTGAGGAGAACCTTGACATCCATTTTTGCAGTTGATCTTGTGGAATCACAACATTGAAGCTATTCCTCTTTCTTTTCGCTAGCGTTGAGGCTCTACCCCTTTAGACTTCAAGCCTCCTCCCAATGTTGAGCATTAACATGAAGAAAAATAGCAAAAATCCACACATTCAAGCATCAAATGAGGCTACCAAAGGATCTCTACCTTTCCGAAGGTTGTTTCTTTCTAGGGAACCTTCTCATCAGTTCTAAGGTAAGCCATTATTTACCTTTGTCATGGTGTTCTAGCCATTTTTGTGCTTTTCTTGGTAGAATAGGCCATTTTTCTTAGATCTAGTCAAAAGGAGTTGATGAAATTGAGTTCCAATGAAATCACACACCATGTTTTGGCCGTTTTTATGTGGATCTAGGGTTATTTTGCTATTTTTTCCTTGGTAAATAAGATTTTGAAATTAGGCTTGCTTTTCAAGTGCTTTTTTTTTTAAAAATCTCATGTTGAAGACATTTATCTTAGATCTAGGGCTAAGGATTCATTAAAACTAAATTCTAATGAAATCCTACCCCCTTATTTTGATGTGTTTTGTAGTGGGTTGGTGTTGGTTTGGTTTTTTTGGCTATAATCTATGGCTATATAATGTCAAATTTGTGTTTTTTTATTCTTTTTGTTTCAAAAAAGCAAGTTATGTTGTGTATTTTTTATTAGAAAAATGGAATAATTTTTGCAAAATTTAATGCTTTTTTTAATGTTGTATTTAAGCTTTGAAATGGCTATGTTCTTGTTTAATTTGGAGTTATATTAATCAAGTTATGGCTATTTTGGTTTGGTTGTGCAATTAGGGGTTTATGCTATTTTTTAGATTTTCATTAATATTAATGAATATTTTTTGCAAATGTTATTGGGGTTTAGAATAGGTGCATAGTGCTTAATTCAAGCTTTCAAACGGTGGTAAGATAACTCTATTTGAACCCTAAATGAATTTTTAATGAATTTTTTCCTAACCATATGTGAATGGGGGTTGATGATGAGGCTAAAGTTTTGTTATTTTTGGCTATGTTTTGTGTAAGAATGGTTACATGTTTTTGGTTGCAATGGTCATGGATAGAAAGTTCATGATTTTAGGGTTCCTTCTATGGTGGAATCACTGAAATCAAGGCTAAGATGAATTTTTTAATGAATTTTATGATGAGCTTGTTTTAATTGGTCTAAATTTGGATGTAGCACTTTACCCCTTTGAGGATGGATGTGGTTTTCATAGTTGGAATTGTCAACCTTCATGCTCTTGGGGATGTTTCCTTTTATAAATTATGTTACATATCTTGTTTTTTGTGTGTTTTTTTTATAGAAAATAACTTTTTACTATTTTTAGTAAAATTTTAACTTATTCTTATTATGGCCTCTTTTTCTATTTTTTGATGCTTTTTCTAAATGCATGTTTTGAGCTAAGGCATAATTTTGGTTGTGATGCTTTTGTTATGATAATTTTTGCTATAAAGTCTAGGAGATGTTGCAATAATATGTTTTTTTTTGTGAATTTTATTAAGCAAATTTAAACCAACATTCTAGAGCTTTTTATGGGGAGTGTTGTTGTTGTTTTTTATACTTTCCCCCTGTAGGGTCCTACTCAACTTGATGCTCATTGTGGTTGAGTTGGTTGGCATTCTTTGCTGCCTTAGTCAACCTATGGACCATGCACCTCTTCCTAACTTAGCTTTGGAGAAGATGTTAGCATGGTTTCACCTAGGGGTAAGGGATTTCCTTACCCACCTTCTCTAGCACTTTAGTGTGATGATGTAGTCATACTTGCCTAAGGAGGTGGTTGTAATCATCATGGAGACTTTGCTACTTGGGTTACATGCTTGATTGATTAGTTTATAATTGACAAACTAGAGATCCAAGTGGTAGGAGAGCTAGTGGATTTCATCTGTCTATGGTACCTTTCAACTATCTAGAGCATGCCAGAGTATTCATGATACACCATGAATAATACTTTGATGCTAGCGTAAAGAATCCACTCTTTGTTCCAGAATTCTCTAACAACTATGTACCAATTATAGGGGTAAGCATGGCTATTATAGGTTTTAATATTTTGGTTTTATCTAGTTTAATATTCAATATTCTAACTTGTTGGTTTTGTACATATCTTGTAGGTATAGGATGAATGATCAAGAATGATCAAACCTTGCTAGTAGCCCAGACCCCATTGAATGAATTCACCAAAGGCCCCAAGATTAGACATGTTATTTTTGAATAGCTAAGAGGGGAGTTTGATAAATATCCAACTAGATTTGACCTTGTTTACAAGAAGTGTGTGGCTGCCAAAATGGCACACAACCAGTGGATGACTCCTAACAATATTAGAGATATGGGTATTACTACTAGGACCTCTACATAAGCTTCTCCAAGCAAGAAGAAGAAGAGTGAGAAATCAGGTATGTTGTTATGCTAAAGGTTTTATCATTACTTAGGCTTTAATTAATTAATTAATTTTTTATGGCTAAAACATAGTTGTATTGATGCTAAACACTTATCTTTTGCTTATAGGACCTTCCACTACTGCAGATGTTATCATATCCCTCACCAAATGTTCTATGAAGAACCTCATTCTAAAGTTTGTTGAGGTGGGACCAGCACAGGAATGATTAAAGGAGAGTGCATTTGAAGACATTCAAGAAAACATTACTCATGTAGGTTTGCTTGAGACCTTCATGGCACCCAACCTTATCATCCCTTTTATAGATATGTTGAACATCATCGACTCTTCTGATGAAAAAGCCAAAGTGTTCCACACCATAGTACAAGGCTAATTTATTGCTATTGCCATTAGCGCATCTACCTTCCATGAATTATTTGGTGTTCCCATTGATGGAATGATAGTTGCCACCAAACTGATGAAAGAGGTAAGCCATTGTGTAGACATTGAGGAATGGATTGGTGCTACCAAGGGCCACTTTGGTCTTGCTTGCAGTAGCTTTACAAACCCTTATGCAAAAGGGTCTTATCCCTTGTTTAGATCTAGGGTATTCCTTAAATTATTATCACAAAATAAGGTGATTGGCATTGTGTACGGATGAATCTTCAAGAAAGTTATGATGGAGGGAACTCATTTTAATTGGGCTACTTCCTTAGCTATGAGTTTCAAAGAGAACATCCTTAAACTTTGTGTAGACTCTCCCACAATAGTCCACATGAACCATTCATTTTTTTCAAGATATTTGAAGAGGTTTGCAGAATTTTTGGTGGTGAGGAGAGGTGGATTGTGGGTGCATTAGGATCCATAGCAATCCTTCAGGCCTTGGATAAAGCATCTTTATCAAACCATGAGGGCCCAAAACCCATTGAGGATATGGAATATTTACTATTCATGACCACCAAGGATCTCAATGTTAGTTGGTGTGAATCCCCTGACAAAATGGGAAAAGTACCTCTTATGTTTCTAGCAAACATTAAGAGGGCCCAACGATTGCATGTTGAAGCCACTGAAGTAGCCAGGGATAATCTAAAGAGGCCCATAGAGGAAGCACTGCTAGCAGTAGAGCCACCCTCCAAGAAAAAGATTATCTTCAAGATCCCAGATGTAGACTAAGCGGTCATAGGTATACATCTACTATGTTTTTTCATGCTTTTTTCAGTTAAGTTTCTGGTTATGTTTTGTTCTATGGTTATTCCTATTAATTTATCCAATGATTTATGGCTATAGATCAATGGTGGAACTTGGTAGCCCAAGCTACCACTACAGAAGAAGAATAAAGGAAAGTAGAGGAGGCACATAGGTGTGCCAAAGAGGAAGAGCAAAGATGTAGGGCTATGGCAGAGGAAGAATAGAGGCATGTAGAGGAGGTGCTCTTGCAACAAGATATGGGTGATCTTGATGCCTTGTTCAATGGGTCATTGCTTAGGAAGTTTCTTATCGAAATCCTTGATGATAATGAGAAGGAATTAGAGAGCACACGTATACTTATGCTCTCTTTATTGTTACAGTTTTATGTTTGATTTTTGAGTTCTTACTTATCCAACAACTGTTATGCTTATCATAGTTCCTAAGCTAGCAGTAGAGGCCCTTGTACCTAAGTTTCACCTAAAACTGTGGGTAGATGTCCCAAACAAGATAGAATTCATGCATGGGATGGGGCAAAGGACATCATTGGTCAGTTGCAATAGGTTGCACCCGAAATTAGTAAGAACTATGTTTTGCTATGCCTTAGTTATTTTGCTATGAGATGTATTTTATGTTATAGCTATATTGTATATTAACTTTATGTTTATTATTTTTATTACTTTAGTGCCATCAGTCAGATGGGATCCACCCTAAGACATGGAATTCAACTCATTGCCTAAACTTCTTCTAACATAGCACATGTATCCTTGAAGCTTTATGAACTACCACTAATCTAACATTTTCAAGTGCTAAAGCTTCATGAAAGATTCAGAGGTCTAATGAAGCCCTATGGAAGTAGGTTATGGCCTTAAAGAAGAAAAATAAAATGCAGGCTGAGAGAATCTAGGATCTCAAGGAGTGTAAGGCCTTTGTGGAGATCCATGTGAATAACTCAAGTGCCTTATGAACCAAGGAGATCACATGGGCCCACCCCTAGTGCACTATCCATGATAAAATTGCTCTTTCTTGGGAGTTTCATGAGCAACAAATGTAGATGGACTTGATCTCTCAAAAGACATAGGATTGAAAAGATTATTGTGCTCAAGTCCGTGAGTGGGGCAAGACCCAAAGGGACCACAAGTGCAAGTACAAGGTTGATCGAGATGCCTACTTGAAATGGCTAAAGAAGGAGACAACTGAATGGCAAAAGAGAGAGATGTTTATTCTGGGCATTTAGGTTGAGAGTGTTTCCAACCTCTTTGAAAACACTTTGACAATGGTTGAGTCTTTTACTCCATAGATCACCATAGTTGAAGATTAGGTTGCTACACCTAGAATCTCATGGGAGCCATCATCATGGATGGCGGTAGATAGAACCAACATCCACATGGGTATCAATTTAGGGAACATTGACTAGGCCAATATGATATGACAGAAGACTAGATTCTCCAACATTTGGAGATTGGCCTTCATCATCTTCCTGAAGAGCTAGATTCTCCATAGGCATGATGACCTTTTATGTTTTTTATTTTTTAAGTTTTAATTTTTCTTTTTAGATTTATGTGTTTTGTCCTACCAAGTTCATGTTATTATTTTGGTTATTATGGTTACTAGCTAGTTGTGTGTTGCTATCTTATAGGCACTTTATGATGTTGGTGGTCCTAGTGGTGCAAGCGATGATGATGATGATGCACCATAACCTCCTCCTCTAGATTTCTCCTTGGCACCATCAGATGCATGATGTGATAGTCTTTATTATTATTTTCAATTTATTCTTGAAATTCTATGGCTTATGTTAGCTAAGACTTGAGTTGTAGATATTTCATTACTTACAATTGATAGTTTTAATATTTATGTCACACAATGTGACCATGGCTATGTTATTTTATTTTAAGATGCTTTAAATTTTAAGTTTTTGGTTTTGGTTTTGATCATATAAACTATTGATTTCTTTATCATTTTAAGTTTCTAAGATTACAAGTGTTGAAAATATTTATGTGAAATATGGCTACATTGGCTATGGCGAGAACTATAAGATTATGATTAGGCAAGGGTTACTTTCCATTTTTTGTTTTGTTTA
Source organism: Gnetum montanum (assembly GCA_015680685.1). NCBI lineage: Eukaryota > Viridiplantae > Streptophyta > Gnetopsida > Gnetales > Gnetaceae > Gnetum > Gnetum montanum. The sequence continues at coordinate 36,885 of MNCI01028703.1, read as the reverse complement.
ATAAAGAAAGGGAATGATAGGCAATACATTTATCACTAGTTTAAGGCCATGGAAGGCCATAATGCCAATTTAAAGTCTTAGTGGACTATAATGCCAGTTTAAAGTCTTAGCAGATTGCAGTGCCAGTTTAGGACCTTGATAGACCATGGGTTTGCTAGTTTTACACCATGCTGGATCCTTAGAGAGTTTCATATTTTTTTGGTAAAAATCTTGTTTTTAAAATTTTTATGGTTTTTTCCAATTTTATGATTTTTTTGTAAGGACTCTTATTTTTATCATGTATAAAAGTAATAGAAAAGAAAGGTTGTAATACATAAGTAAAATAAAAGTGAAAGTATAAATCTAGGCTACTTGCATGAAGAGTAAAATAAAATGCACAAACAAGCATAAAAAATTAGCAAAGCGAGGCTGAGCTACATGGCTATTAACTATATGGTTATAAGGACATGGCTATAGGGACATGGTGTAGAAGGATCAGGGGGTACTTCACTTGTGTAGACTTTGCCTACTTTTTGAAATATTAGGGAATGAGCAAGGTCTACTTTCCACAAGTTTGTATTTGCCATCACCTTCACTAATAATGTTAAATGAGAGTTCATTCCATGATGCATCTAGCTGTCCATCATTATTGTTATTGGTTTTCTACTCTCTCTTAGGTTGTTTGATCGCATGACTAGGAGTTTCTTCTTGAAACTCCACTTCAAACCCCTACTCTATGTCCACATTGTTAATAGCTAGGGACACTATGTTATCATCATGAATGATTGTCTTACCTCTCTCATAAGGAAGTTGAATCTCTTGGTGGATGGAAGAAGACACTCTTAATTGAGCTACCTAAGATCTTCCTAGGATAATGTTAAACCTAGGTGTCTCCTCTACCACCAATAAATTCATGGTCATGGAGAATTATTTCCTTACCACAAAATGTAAGGAGATGAACCCCTTAATAGTAACCATTGATCTGTTGAAAGACTTGATAGCAGTTATCAACATTTGTTGTATTTTGTTTGTCAAGACTAATCATTCAACGATGGTACACGAGATGACATTAGTAGCTACACCATCATCTACATGTATCCAATGCATCTTAAATTGTCCTACTCATATGGTTATGAATAGCGGATCCTTAGTAATTTTTCCACTCTAGGAATTAACCTTGATTTTGCTATTGTAAAATGTCAAGGGTGTCAAATTCCATTTCTTGGTTATAGGAGGAATCATTATTACATGGATGGATTCCTCATTAGTGGGTATATCCTCATTGATAGGGATAGAAGTCAACATTTTTACTAAAGCCTCACGATGTGTGGTGGAAGTCATGACTAGGTCATACAAGCTCAGAGTAGTGCTCTTTTGCTTAAGATATTATTTAACTTAATCTATTACATTGAAAAAGGTTTTCTTGTTGGTTATGGGCTTGTCATCCTGATTATGTTTTACTTCCTCCATGCATCCCAAAAGGCATACTTCAATCTTAGGTTCTAATTCTTAGGGCTTCTCCTCATTCTTTTGGCCATGAGCTTTGGGATTTCTCTATGGTTTGTTGTTTGGAGTGGGTTGAGCAGAGGAGGTTATGGGTATAGTTGATAGGAGAGTGGGCTTTGGTGGGTCCACCTCCTTTCATGCCTTTGTCTGCTTGTCACTCTTATTGTTATGCTTTTGCTTTTGCTTGTTTGGAGCCTTGTGGTTGTTAGTTATTGATTATGAGGAAGATGTGATTGCATTAGCCACCATAAGGGATTATTGCATGGTTTTATTAGTTGGTGAGGCTATGGCTAGTCAAGCTATGATGGACTGGGGTACCTTGATGATAAATGGTTCTCTGGGAGGTAATTGTGATGGCACCCTTACGAAAAAAGGGGATCTTGACCTAGTGGAAGCTAAAGAAGTCCTTTCATCATAAGGAGGCACGAGAATCACAAATGGCTCTCTTGAGGATCTTTGATTACCATCTATGTTGAATGTTGATATGAAATATATAGTGTTATTAGCATTTAATAGGTCTTTTTGCACTTGTGATGAGTGGCGAGGTACCCCTACACTCAACCATATGAATATGAGCATTTTCACGCGCGATCCAGTCGAACTCCGCAGATGGACTAGTTGTGGCACCTAGACAGTTATCCTTAGGTCGCAGTTCACTGTCTTC
>MNCI01028703.1:3935-28100 GCA_015680685.1 Gnetum montanum | reverse complement strand
AGGCCATGTCCAAGGGTTCATGTTATTCTTATTTCCATCCTTGGATTTGTTTCCTCAAGGCTGACACTCTTGCATAGGTTTGATATTTTTCATTAAAGACTTCTACCATTGTTGACCAACATTGTATTGAATTTGGTTTTAATGATCTATACCATACTTTTGATTGGTCAACGAGTGTCATAGGGAAGAGCTTGAGTTTTTGCCAACCATTTTCAATGTTGTTCCATGTATAGGAATCGTAGAAGGCTTGTAAATTTTGTTGCGGATCTAAGTCATAGCCTCCTGAAAAAGTAGGGAAGTTGTTTGAATCGAGCTTGGGTAGACAGCTCTCTTTACGATGCCTACGTGAGATTTGAATAACCTCTTGTATTTGCATTGAGCTTGTAGTGGCCAGTAGGGATTCATCATCATGGGGTAAGTTATGCTTTCATGCATTGTGATGACATTGTTTTCATTCATGTTTATAAGAAACCCCCATTTCAGGTTGTGTACTCCAATCTTCATTGTCATATAGTTTGTTGGTTCCCCAATGAACTTCCTCACTAGGTGTGGCATTATTGTAATCTTGTAGGAGAACCATGGTTGTGAAATTTGTGTGTGAATTTATATGTGACTTTTATAATTATTTCTTCTTCCTAAGAGATATATTATTAAGTCCTATACAACAACCTTGTATGATATAACTAATCTAGATAACTAGCACCGTCCCTGGCAATGGTGCCAATGATGAGTGATGAGGTACCCCTACACTCAACCATTCGAATACGAGTGTTTTCACATGCGATCTGGTCGAACTCCGTAGATAGACTAGTTGTGGCACCTAGATAGTTATCCTTAGGTCACAGCTCACTATCTTCCCACCTGGACTAGTATTATATTTGTCACGTATGGTTTAGTTCAGAGTGTGGTGTATGATGGGTTTCCTAATCTAATGCTACTCCTAATGGCAATGGAAAGTAATATTATCTAAGCTAGGAGGAAAAGGGTAAGAGAATCTAAACTAGCCTAAGTGCGATGAGCATCCATTCCTTGATTATCCATACACATCCTGGACTTTGTGCATGACTACCACTGGGATTACCAAGCGTAGATCCTAGGTACGCTACTGGGTTACCAAGTAGTCACACTTAAATGCTCATAATCAAGTCGTACTCATTCCACGTTGCTAGGAGATAAGGGTGAGAGAGACTAATTAGGAAAGTAGTAAATAACAAACAAACAAACAAATAAATAAATAAAAAAGTGAATGCTGCAATGATGAAGTAATCTTGATCTTTATTGTCGGTCATGTGCATGTCCAAGTACGTCACACTTGAATAAAGGATGCTGTACAATTATAATCACCACACTGCAGGAAGACACTGGAAAATATTCTAACTCTGGAGGGACAAAATTGCCAGAGTCTAGCTACAATCTAACATAAAATTGAGAAACAAGGGAGAGCTGCCTCTTATTTATAGAATTGGCGACCAGCTACGATATCGCGTACGTAATATCGTAGTAAAGGACATGATATCGCGTCCAACGTGATATCGCGTACATAATATCATGGTTGTCCCAACGACATCTCATCAACTTGGATCAATTGGTTTTGAGGTTGGATAGGGTTGGATGCATCTAGAACTAACTCTTCCCTATTTATCATCTTTTGCAAGTCATCCTTTAGTGCAAGGCAGAAGTCTGTGTCATGACTAGGTAGTTGATGATAGTGGAAAAAGTGCTCTATCCTGAAGTATTTAGGCAACAATGGATCATCTTCTATTACTCTAATGGGATCCTTGGGTATTTCATAGAGTTTATGATGCATCTTTCAGGAAGCTTCAAACATTTGTTTGTATTGGATATGCTCACTTTTCAACAGTTGATCTAACAGCTCTAATGGTTTTAATGGTAGCGCAGTGTATTTAGACCTATCCTTCCTTTCAAAATTAGGTTTGATCATTACTGATGTAGTGTCCCCAGAGGCTCAAGGTTGGTTATCATAGTTATTATTGGTGGGGACCTTGGGTTGATTGGTCCTTGGCCCCTGGCTAGTGATCTTGGCCTCTATAGTTGCTACAGTCATATTGTTATGTTTTCCTTTCTTCTTGTCCTTTTGTGTATGTTGGTTTTTGTATGCTACGTAGGTTGGGCCATGACTGGCCTTCAAAGCATCTTCTATATGCATAGTTTAGAAGTCTTGGCTAAGTGATTGTGGGTCCAGGTAATAAATTTTAGACTTAATAAAGTCATTAATTGCTCCATTAAATATAGCCAAAAGATGAGTTTCAACTATAGGCTTTGGTATTTTGTTTAGGAGTTCATTCCATCACTGGATGAACTTCTGTATGGGCTCAAGCAGTTCCTACTTGACCTTCATGAGTTGGTCAAGCATGGTGTTGGGCTTCAAGTTATACTTGAAGTGATTGATGAACTGAGCTATCAAGTCTTCAAGGAAGGATATTGATCCTCTAGGTAATGCTTAGTACTAATCAAGAACTTTTCTAGTCAAAGACATAGGAAAAATTCTCATGATGGTATGAGGCCATTGCTGCAATAGTAACCACTTAGATTTAAAGGTTATAAGGTGAGAAGTAGGGTCACCTTTTCCATTTTATTTGGTAAACTAGGAGACAAAGACACTAGGAGGAACTATCAAAGGTGAGACCACAAGACTGATAGGATCATCCTGGTAGAAGTCCATGATCTTTACACTTTGGGACATAGAAGCTTTGAGCCTCTTTAACTCCTCTATCAAGTCTTGGATCATCTATAAGGCTTGGTCTAGGCCTTGCAGTGGTCCCATTGGCTGTGAGGCCTACACATATGGTTATGGTATCTGTTGTGAGGCTTGTGGCCTTACTATAGATTGCATGACAGAAGGAAGGGATTGCATTATGGTAATGACTTGTGGGTTAAACAAAGAAAAGGATGTCTATGTTGATACTTAAGGAACATATGGGATAAAAGGGGTACGTGACCCTTGTGTTGCTTGGGGACTCATAATGAGCCCCATGTGTGTAGTTAGTGGATTTGTCATAGTAAAAGCCACCATCAATGGTTTTATGTATTGTTATTGTATTGTGAATGACATTGATGTGTTATGATTTCTTGTTTGTGGCATTACTTGAGTTTGATGCGTGGCTATAATAGGTGTGGGGTCCACCATAGTAGGGTAGGAAGGAGTGGAAGATGGTGGCACCATGCCCATAGAGAAAATAAAAGCATTAGAGGAAGGCTTTGTGACATTGGGGGATGTTTGTTGGAATAGTCCTCTCAGGATGTCTTCAGGCTTAGATTTTAGCTTGAATTCATCCTTCTCTTCTTATTGTTCCTTAGAGCTATGCTTTTCATCTTCTTCTTCCATGAAAATCATTTAGGATAGGATGCTAGCATAGATGTTAGTAAGGGGAATTTGATCATATGGGAAAGGGATGTATGCTTTCCCATCCCTATGTATGAGTTTAAACTCCCTCTTGGCTTCAGCTTCAATTCATGTAATTAACATGCCTACCTATATCTTAGCACAAATGAGGTTATAGCTATCTTCATTTATGGCTATGAAGTTGGGACTTTTCCCTATGACTCTCAAAGTTTTCCTACACTCCATGATGGTAGGGTCTTTGGGGTCATAGAATAAAATGGCTTGTTGATATGACCTAGCATCATTGTAGTTGTAAGGAAACTTAGTTGATCGTGGGAGAGACATGATTATTTTAATTGGAGCTACTCAAGATAGGCTATGAAAAGAAAAAATGATAGTAGATTCTAATAAGTGGAAATTTAGAGCAATCAAAGAAAGAAAAAATGGTTGAAAATGGGATACTTACTAAAAATAGCAAGGGGTGAGGAGGTAGACTTCTTTATTGAAAATGGAAAGTTGCAAAAGTGATAGAAAACTTCACCCATACTAACCTTCTAGTTGTCACACTCCTTGATGCCAATGTTGGCTTCCTAGTTATCACACCCATGGATGTGACAAGAGGGAAAGAGGGGGTGAGATGGGGGGATCTCACACCTTAGAAAGCTAATGTTGGTAAAAAAGGAGGATGAAAACGATTAAAGGTGTAGTGAAAAGGATGCAAATTTTGATAGTTGTAATGGCTACAAAGTTTAAATATGATGTAAATGGGTAAAAATGATCAAAAAAAATTACTTACCATAAGTAGTAAGAGAGTGGGTGTGTGGGGGTGGGGTGGGGGGCAGTAAGGGAGGCTTACCCCTTTACCAGAAATGGCAAGCTAAGAATTTTGGGATCAAGCTTCACCCACGTTGGTCTCCTGCCTATCACATCCCCAAGTGTGGTAGGGGGGAGGGCAAGAGGGGGTGAGATGGGGGGATCTCACACCTTCTAAAACCAATGTCAATGAAAGGGGGGAAAGTGGGATATACAAAATAGAAACCTACAACGTTTTAAAAATGGTTTTAGAAACTACCCAGATTCAACCACAAAGGAAGGGGAAAGTACTTTTGGTTGGGGAGGATGGCAACATCAATTTCATTGGGAGAATTATTGCCAACATGGAACATTGGTATGTAGGTGTTCAATGTTGATTTTGGCTACTGAAATTCATAGAAAATGTTGGAAAAATCAATACCCAACCATCTACAACTTCAACATAAGGATTTTTGCTATAGGGGGTGAGTGGTAGCATTGGGTTTTCAAAGGGGATTCAATGTTTTTTTGCTATAAAAATAAAAAATTTCTAGCAAGTAGGCAACATTAGCCATGGGGACAATTATATTTGGCTTTAGAAATTAGGTGAAGGCCCTTCTTCTAGCATCAAGAAACTATTACAATGAAAAATCTCCGTTGCTAGAAGAAACCAAGGATTCTTGATCACAAGGAGCTATAAACCTGAATCCCCTAGGGCCTCTATAAGAAAAATGGGATTTAGGGTGCCCTGGACGATCTAGTAGATCACCAAAGGACTTAGGGGGATGCAAAATGGTGGTGTAACAAAAGTATAGAAATATAAAAATCTATGAAACAATGCACTAAAATATAATAATTATTTTTGAAATTTTACACAAAATGAAATCATAAAATTTATTAAATAAAAAAGAATGGGTTCAAAGATGTGTACACAATTGGTGTCCAAGAAGTGGGGAAAAGGGAGATTTCACTTGGGTAGGGTTTTAGATTCCATTGAAGCCACAATCAACCCCACGATCTAGTATCTCTACCACTTCTAATGCTATCAAATCTCCTTTGTCTCTTCCTTAGATCTATAATGTTGGTTGATGCTGGGGGTTATGAAAATGTGAAGGATTGGGATGGCCAAAGTGGACCACGTTGGTATTTGGTGATCCTAGGGAGGTAACACTGACATCCAAAGCTCATAGATCCAAAGGGGGGAGCAACACAATGGTTCGTTGGACCAACCCTTGGTCACGATGGTCTGTTGGGCCAACACTTGGTCATGAGGGAATCCATGCTACTAGGCACCAAGAAGCTTCATTTTTACTAAGGAAGCAAGAACTCTTGGATGCCAAACTACCAAGGTTGTTGAATTTTCAAAGTGTGGAACCTTGACATGGTGCAAAGGTGTGGTTTTTATAGGGCTATGTCCATGATTTGTGCTGCAAATTGGTTGCAAATGGCTAACTGATTGGATACAAATTGGTTGCCAAATTGCTGACATGATTATCTAAAAATTTGTTGCCAAATTGCTAATTGATTGGCTGAAAATTGGCTGCCAAATTGCAAATTGATTGGCTATAGATTGGCTGCCAAATTACTAAAAATCAGTTTCCATGTTTAGGGAGTATGTGAGTTTCACTCCCCATGCATCCTGGTTGTCTACCCCCTTCACACTATTTGACCTCCTTCATCTCCCAGCTAGTTGACTCCCTACCATTGGGGGAAGAATGTCAACGTTGAGGGGGGATGGATGGTCAACACTAGGGATGAAGATTAACCTCTCAAGGCTAGGTTTCCTCCCTTTCTAGACTGGCGACAGGTGAGTTCTACCGTCCTTACACTTCTCCATGCTAGCCGTGAAGTCTCCTAGTTGGCTTAACCCCCTGTAGGAGGTGTGTTAGTGTAGAGAAAAGTATACCTCCCATAATATCCATCAAATTCCCATTTTTGACTTCCCCAAGTCCAAATATAGACACTAGGTGACTTTTTTACTTGGGGAATGAGGCTTTGGTCACTTATAAAGCATTTTTCAATTCCAAAAGTATGAAACATATGAGATTGCCCCTTTATGGGCTACAACCTTCACATTTACAATAAAGCATTGCCTCAAGTTTCATGGGATGAAATTACAAAGGTTTTAAAATGAAAATTTAGTGGTGTTTCAAGATGTATGTAAAATTGTAAGAGCTTTCAAATGCAAAAAATAACAAAGTATGTAAATGTCAAAGGGGTGGAACATTTTCATGGGATTTGTACTTGGATTTATAGGGTTTGGACCATAAATTTGGCTGTAAATTATGCTTAATTGGTGTTGCAAATTCTAACTTGATTTATAGAAGTTCTAGCTACATGTAGGTGTGGTGGGCATGCAAATCAAAGGGGGTTACTATAAGTGTTATACCCCCATGGCATCAAAGCCTTTTCATCCATGCTAGATCTTCCCATCCACAATGGACCTTCTAATAGCAATGTTGACATGTAGCGTCCTTACTGGAGTTGATGTAGTGTTGGGATCTTGGTCATGGTAGATCAATGCAAGGAGGATGAATTATCAATACTAGGGGGGTGGGGAGATGGGGTTAAGGATTATACCACCTAGGATAGGCATGGGTGATGCTAGATCCATTCATATTGGGTGTATAAGAGTTATACCCCCATGTAGGTATTGCCACTATGGAAAATTATATACCCCTCATAAAACCCATAAAATTTCCAATTTTGGCATCCTAAACTGCATTTTTAGCCCTCCAAAGCCCAAATATAGATATTATGTGACTTTTTTCACTTTTTAAATGAGGCTTTGAGCACTTATGAGGCATTTTTCAGCCCCAAAAGTATAAAGCATGTGAAATTACACCTTATGGGTTACAATCACCATATTTACAATGAAGTTTAGTCTCATGTTTCATGGGACGGGGTTACAAAGGTCATAACATGCAAATTTGGTGGTGTTTCATTGGACCCTTTTTATTGATGTCTAGATGATTGATCTAAGAGGCACTACTAATGAATATAAAACACCACTATAGATCCACCATCAATTTTCCCTCTCCACGCTTGATTCAATCATGTTGAACCATGCCAAAGAGTGCTTGTGATGATGAGATAAGGCTATGATAATGAAATGGTGATAAGGTTGTAGGGAAATGGTTATTATGGCATTTAAGGTTGTTAGGAGTAATTATAACTTAGTTAATGAGTAGTTAAATTAGATTAGTTACTTAGTTATCTCTCTCCCCCTTCTTACTAGTGCAGGATATAAAACACATAAAAGCTATAAAAATCATATGCCTCAAGCTTACTTAACCATACAACCATGACATACAAGTAAGTTTGGGAAGACAATGATTAACCACCCTATTATTATTCCATAAAGGTGCATAGGGACTGAGTCCTTGGAATTTGATCAGATCATGCATGAAATGTTTGTATTCATATGGTTGAGCTTAGGGGTACCTAACCCCTCATCATTGTTGCCATTGCCGGGGACTTAGTTGTTTGTGCATTACGTAGAACTTGGGAAATCATTCACATCATTGGAATAAATCCTTAGGGTTGGTTAAGAAAAAGATAATAGTACATTGCACACTGAACAAGACAAGATATCTTCTTCTTCACACAAAAGCACTTCACCACCTAGGACTAACACAAGAAGAAATCGGCGGCATAATACACATGATGTTGATCCACCAATCCCTCAATAGTTTCGTGTGGTATATATTCATCCCAATGAATATGTACCTAGATTCATCTTTATTCTCCATCAAGATGAACAACTGTGTTGGCATGACCTGGAAGGTAACATAGTGTTACCTCCTGACCGTTCAGTCCCAAGCATGCTTCTTTGTGCTCTCACACGAATAGGCATGCAACACTTACATTCTACATTGCACAGGAGTATGATTCAAGAGACTATCATCCCATAGAGGCATAATGTCAAAGGGATTTGCAATAGGAGAGACACCATAAGTCTTTAAAGGGAAAATGGTCCAAGGATGCCCCCCATGTTTTAAGCGAAATTGAGGGTGGTGAACCCGCCTTAGGTAGTCGCCCACATAACGATGTTCCTCCCCTTGACTTTGGCAAAGGGGTTGTGTTTTAGAACCTTCATTCTACTATTCATAACCTAGGTGCTCATACCAATGGACAAAAAGTATCCAAAAAAGGAACAAGGACACATGACAAAGGTGGGCATTTTGATTGCAATCGTAATCGAGGCAAAGACCACCGAAGAGAAGGTAGTAGACACCATCATGATGGTGGTTCTCCTTCTTCTTCACCTTCATTGTCTCCTTCACCCTCTCCTTCAGTGTCTAGACATAGCCATAGAGAAAAAGATCATGAGGATAAGGGAAAGCAAAGTGGAAGTCATAGACAAAATAACCAAGATAGAGGATGAGGGCACTCTAGGGAATCATGACATAGAAGAAGGGAGAGTAGGGAATAGCATAGACATCATAAATGCCATGAACGAGATGATCATGATAAACCCCTACTCGCTACCCCAAGCATGCTAGACATAACTGAGGCTGTGAGAGTTCCAAAAAGGCACCAAAAGGATAGTAGGATTAAGAGGTTAGATATGAATAACATCCCACGATTTGAAGGGGGATATAATTCTGATCCTCAAAATCACTTACAAGAATTTCATGATGCGTGTGCCTTGCAAAACATAGAGAATGAGTGACAAAACTTAAGTTTTTTCCATGGACACTAGTAAAAGAAGTTGAAAGCTGGTACCTGTCCTTAGAATCGGAATCCATTCATAGGTGGAGTACTATGTTAGAATTATTCAACAATAAGTACCAAACGTACTCTCGGGTGTCTAACCTAAAAAAGCAAATCCAAGGATGGAAACAAGGAAGTCATGAACCCTTGGATACTACCATGGGCCGCTATTATGCACTATTACATCATTGTCCTGGCCATGGTTATTTGCAGCGGGATCAGCTACGCCATCTTGTAGATGGGCTTAGGCATGAAATGAGAAGAACCCTTGGGACTTATGCCCAAGGAAGGTTATCCGAGCTTAGGTTCCATCAAATTCATAGACTACTGAAGCAAGTTGCTAAGGCAGAAGGTGAACTATGAAAGAGAGAAAGTGCAGAAGAATATAACCGAGATCCTTCCCTTCAAAAGAAAACCTTGCCTATCCAAAAGTTAACATCAAAAGTATTGGAAAAGGTAGACCAAATGTGGGACTCCTTGGATAGTAGGTTTCAAACTATTCTTAAAATAGTATAGGAGTCTAGAGAGTGAGGTAGTGATCATGACAAAAGAAAAGAGAGAGAAGCCAAAAATGCACGTAACAAGGATAAGGGAAAAGTTGCTATTATTGAAGAGGTTGTGGACTCAGATACAGATGATGATATTGGATGTGAGGTATGTCAATCTGACCATCCTAAGAGATGTTGCCTTATGATCTCACATTTGCAGGAGTCTAGGGTGTATGCACTTAATCCATGATTAAACAAACGACAAACATACCAATGGTTATCTTATCCCCAAGGTAACCCAAGGTAGTTCCACCAACCTTTAACGTATTATCCAAGTAAAACTCCATCACAACCGATTGAGCAACATCAATAGTGGTAGCACCCACAATCATGGGGAATGCCACCACCAAGGCAACAATATCCTTACTAGCAACTTGACCCATATGGATATTACGTGCAACATCCAATCTCTCCACATGACTCTATCGGTCACATTACTTCTCAACATTACTACCAAGCCTGTGAGTACTATAGGACTCCCTCTCCTAGGGGAAATATTCCACAAGTGTACCATCCTTCAAATCCGGCCGCATCTCTCCCACCAATAGCTCCATTACCACCTACTCTAGCAATGTAAGGTGAATTTCCTACCTAGCCATAACAACGCAATGCCACAAGGGCTGTTAATCCTCAACCTACTATTGGTTTTGACAACCATATGAAGAAAAGAACTTTCTTCAGAACCAACAGTCCAACCAAGTCTTTGCAATTGCAAACGGTTGAGTCTTTGGATGTCTCCATATCAAATAAAACTTCAAAGCCCACTTTGAGCCTGACACCAAATTATGCATATGGTCATGTTAACACATGCTGTTACCGATTGGATCAAAGCTAGCCACCTTTCCAAGAAATTCTTTGATCCTAGGAGTCCCTTGATATATTTACAAATTGCTGAGAATGAGCCATGTAAAGCTCTTTTGGATTCAGGTTCTGGTGTCAACCTAATATCCCAAGAAATGTACAAGGCCTGGAACCTACCTCCATTAAAAAAGAGCAACATCCATTTAGAGTTGGCCGACCAATCCATCACTATTCCCCTGGGATTAGTGGAGGACATTGTTACCACTATTTGTGGATGGTCATATCTAGCTGACTTCCTAGTGATTCAAGTGAACAATAGTAAGGGAGATTTCCCAATCATCATGGGAAGGGCATGGCTAAGCACTATCGATGTGTGCCTAGGAATCCATGATCTTTTCCTAGAAATATCTAAGAAATATATTTTTGGAAAGATCAAGAAGAAAAAAGTTCCATGCATTACATATAGTGACACAGGGTATAGTTGCATGCAGAGATCATGGGTTGTGCAAAGTTTAACATTGTTTGCATGCAATCAGTGTGAACAATACAAAGGTGCCTATATGTAGCAGCCACACAACAAGAAGACACCTAGTGGCTGACAGCTAGGTAAGAAAGTAGCTCACTTATATGCTTACATAGATAGCATAGACACATTAGAGTAAGTCCACCGCCAACTTCCAAGTCCTAACCTCGAAAAAATCAGCTGGGGGAAGTTGGAAATTCCTAAAAAATTTAAACAGGAGCCCCTAGAGCTAAAATCATTGCCCATCGGTATGGAGTACACGTTTCTTAAGACTGGAAAATCAGTAATCATCAACGCAAAACTTGCACTGCAACAAAAAGAGAGTTTGCTAAAGGTAATAAAAAAGTGATCAAGCCTTCACTTGGTCATATCCGAAATTAACTAGAATAGATCCTAGGATATGCCAGCATAGGATTTACACTGACTCCTCCATGAAGCCTCAGAAACAACCATAGAGGCAATTGAATCCAAATTTGAAGTAAGTAGTAAAAGAAGAAATCAAACAGCTTCTAAAGGCTGGGTTCATATACCCCATTACTGATAGCGAATTAGTTAGCCCCTTAGTAATCATGCCTAAAAAGGGAGGCAAATGGAGGGTGTGCATAGATTTTAGGCTACTAAACATGGAAACATTCAAGGATCACTTTCCATTACCATTTGTTGACCAAGTCTTAGACACAATTGCAGGGCATCGCTGTTATAGTTTTCTAGATGGATATAGCAGATACAACCAAATATAAATAGCCCTAGAAGACCAAGCCAAAACTACATTCACTAGTCCTTGGGGAACGTTTGCATACAAATAAATGCTGTTTGGCTTGTGCAATGTCCTTGCAACATTTCAATGCTTAGTTCTAAGCATATTCCAGCAGTAGATAGGAAATGGTATGGAAGTCTTTATGGATGACTTCTCCACTTATGGAGCAAGCTTTGATCAAGCCTTGGATTGATTAGAGCAAGTGTTGAAAAGATGTGTAGAAACTAATTTGAGGCTCAACTAGCAAAAAAGTCATTTGATGGTCCAAGAAGGCATAGTACTTGGGCATAAAATCTCACGTATAGGGATAGAGGTAGACCTTGAGAAAATCAAAGTCATCCAAGGAATTACTTGTCAACCGGAAACTATCAAAGACATTTGGTCATTCCTTGGACACATTGGCTACTATAGGAGATTCATAGAGAACTTTTCAAAGATTGCCAAACCATTGGTAGAGCTAATGAAAAAGGACATACCCTTTGAGTGGACCAAGGAATGCGAACTAGCTTTCCAAACTCTGAAATAGAAGCTAGTAGAAACACCCATTCTACAAGCTCCTGACTGGTCCAAACTATTTCATGTCATGACTGACATGTCCAACTATGCCTTAGGAGTCATACTTACACAATTAGATGACCATAAACATCCTCATTACATCCACTATGCAAGTAAAAGTATCACTAGTGCACAACTTAACTACACTACTATAGAAAAAGAATTAATGGTGGTAGTGTTTGCACTAGAAAAGTTTAGACACTATGTATTAGGATACAAAGTATTCATACACATAGATCATAGTGCAATCCAATTCCTCATGAATAAGCCAATCGTAAGCCCCCGTATCATATGATGACTTGTAATCCTAAAAGAGTTCGGTTTAACGATGATCAATCGTAAAGGCACCGAGAATGTAGTTGTTGATCATTTATCTCAGTTGTGCGAGGATAGCAAAGAGGATGAGTATCTAATTTTTGATCATTTCCCTGATGAATTCCTCTTTGCTGGTGTAGTGAATAACCAATTACCCATGGAGACAAACTGGTATAGTAGCATTATTACCTATCTCCTTACCTAATAGGCACCAGAAGAGCTAGACCTTAAGAAGAAACAACAGTTTCCTCACAGAGCCAAGTACTTTATGGAGGTCAATGGAAAACTTTACAAAGTGTGTCCTGATGGCTTGGTTCGATGGTGTGTTCTTGATAGAGATCAACTGAGAGTTCTCCAAGATGCTCATGAGGGCCCTTGTGGGGGTTATTATGCTAGGAGATGAACAATCATCAAGATCTTACTTGCATGGTATTATTGGCCTACCTTGTTCTAGGACATCCATCAATTCGTCCAATTTTGTGAGTGCTGTCAACATGATGGGGGAATGACTGCTAGGATGGAGGGTCTGCAACAATGGATTCAACCATTAGAACCCTTTGACATTTTGGGAATTGATTTCATGGGCTGCATTACACCAATGTCCAATTTAAAAGCTTACATCATAGTTGCTGTAGACTACTTAACAAAATGGGTTGAAGTAGCTGCTGTTAAAGATTGCACATCATCTACAGCTGCATGATTTATTTGACAACAAGTTGTCAATAGGTTTGGTATGCCGCGTGTACTTATTTTAGACAATGGGATACACTTCATAGGTGCAACTTTTCAGAAGTTAATGCAATGCTTAGGGGTTAAGCATAAATTGACTACACCATACCACCCCTAAGTGAACGGTCAACCCAAGGTCACCAATAGCAAGATTACTAAGATACTGACTTGAACCATTAGGAAGTATAGGCAAGACTGGAGCACTAAACTGAATGATGCTCTTTGGGCATATCGTTCCACATGGAAACTCCCTATAGGCTACTCTCCCTATGAGTTAGTGTATAGAAAACTTCCAATGCTCCCTATCCAAACTGAGCTCCGTACACTATCCATGACATGTGACCTCAACCTTGACCTTGATCTAGCACAAAAACAAAGGTTGATAACTCTTAACTTGCTAGATGAGAACCAACTAGCTGCCCTATCATCTAATGAATTGCACAAGGCATTTAATAAACAATGTCATGACCTAAAAATTAGGAAAGTTAAGTATCAGCTCGGAGATAAGGTTCTCTACTGAAACCCCACACATGTGTCACAATGTACCAAATTTCAAACACTGTGGAAAGGACCTTACATTATCTATGCAACTTTTCCTTCAGGGGCCATGACCATATATAAACCTAAGAGCCCAGATAAGAGACTGTTAGTTAACATGCAACAAACAAAACATTTCCATGAGTTTAGGATAGCCAGAACACATGCTACCTCTGTAGGTGGGCAACCTTGCTTATTATTTTGGATCTCCTCCTTCCAACTCAGTCATGGGAAAGATGGCGACCTCTACTAACCATTGAAGGCCCTCAGTTCTTTCTAAATTTTTGTTTTATACATTTTTGTTTTTTACATTTTTTTTGCACATTTCTTTAATCTTTCTTATTTTTTGTTTTACACTATCATTCATATTTTTACCATTTCTTTGTCTGATTACTTTATTTTTGTTGTTACCCAATAAGTGTTCATGATGATGGCATGAATAATACCATATTGATTGTTAATGTTTGGGTTTTACCTTTGAAATATGATGTTGATATTATGGTATGGTTCTTTTGATTAAACAAGCAATGAGTCCACATCATTCATGCATTCATAAAATCCTATGGTCTCCCTTGGCTTGGGACTGTATGATCCCTTTCTCTAATAAAATTATTAACGAATTGGTGGTTGGGTATTTCTCAAACTAAGGAAAGACTCAAAGGATGAAAAGGGTGTGACTTCAAGGGGATTCAATGCAATTGTGCTAGCTATTCTCTTGATTGCTTGGATGCTTTATCCTTGGGTTTTTCGCCATTCTGCTGTTCATCAAATATCTAGAAGTTGAGTACATAAAAATAAGTCTTTGCATGCTATGGTTCTCACGCAAAAAAAATGTGAGAATTCAAAGCACATCCCTTAGACACAATAATGAACTTGGGCTACATGCATTGGTTATGGCACTGGAAAGACATGTTACCCATGCCTAAAGGTTTCCTCTGAAAGACTCAAAGGATGAAAAGGGTGTGACATCAAGGGGATTCAATGCAGTTGTGCTGGCTATTCTCTTGAGTGTTTGGATGCTTTTTCCTTGGGTTTTTCACCATTCTGCCATTCATCAAATATTCGGAAGTTGAGTACATAAAAATAAGTCTTTGCAGGGTGTGGTTCTCACAAAAAAAAAAACGTGAGAATTCAAAGCATACCCCTTAGACACAATAATGAACTTGGGCTACACACACTGGTTATGGCACTAGAAAGAAATGTTACCAATGCTTGAAGGTTCCCTCTAATTAAGGCCCTTTCTTGCTTCCTGATTCTCCATCTCACTTTCCATAGAATGGTGGTGACTTTTTGTAGAGGCATTCTTGTTGCTTTAAGATGATAGGTTGGTCAAATGTGTTGATGTGAGGTCACTGAATGTGGTTTGTTGAGATTGGATTTGGAATGAGTTCTACTTGGTCACATTAACCACAAAACACACACAAGGGACTTTACACAACCTTGTTCTTGGGTTTCCATTCCATTCTCTCCTCTCCACCTTTCTTTTCCATTTTTCTACTCATTGCCCATTTTATCATTAGTTTGTATCTTGGTTGATGAATTATTTTTCCTTGGTTAATTCTTATGGGTAAGTTTTTAACTCTTGCTTCCAAATGACATTCCTAGAGCCTACAAACTCTTTGGTTTATGGGTCTATCACGACATCAAGGGCATGAGCCTACTTTGGGGAGGACCCACTGGCATTCCTTTTTGGTGCATTTGTTAACTTCTTTTCCTTAAATGTTTCTTGCAATCAATAATTTTTTGTTTCATCCCTATCCATGACATCCATTTTATTAGCGTTGCTATTGTTGCTTTTTCTCCATCTTTCTTATTCCTTATCTTTTTCCATCCTATTGCTATTGGAGGTTCGCTCTTAGTCATGGGGGCCTTGGCACAAATTTTTCAATTCTTCCTAACCCCTACACCCTAGGTAGTCACCAGTGTTAAATCTCTAGAATTAGTATCTACCATAACCATAACTCAACTAATGCACTTTACATCAAGGAAAGGTATTAATTGCATTGTGATTTATCTACCCTCGCTCATTTTTGACTATGTTGTGTGTGTAGATGAAGATCATACAAAAATGGACTGGGCCTGGAGGAAACACTCAGGATGGATCAGAACTAGAGTGTTTACGAAAGGAGCAAGATTGGTGGTGTGGCTATGAATAAACAATGGAAGGCACAATCTTGGCATCAGTAGCAACATGGCTTATTCTTTTTCTCTCTCCTTCTTTTCCAGCTGCCAAATAATGGCTAGATGTCATTTATGTATAGTGTTCACCTTAGTGGTCATGAACACTAATGTTGTCATGTATTGTATTGTTGATCCATTCACCGGGCACATTGAGTCTGTCACCTTATTCCATTGTTAATGGTTATTTAGTCAATAATCCCATACCATTCCAATATTTTGTAAGGAACTTGAGGGCTAGTTTTTATTTAGTCATGGGGGTATGATGAACCGTGATATCAGGATCAAAAGATCACGCCTGTGATATTGGGTTCATGATATCGGATCCAACCATGCTATGTTAGATACTTGATATCAGGGCTTTTCTCCTCGCATATAAATAAGAGGTGGTGCCCTTGGTTTTCACATTAGATAGTTAGTCCCTTAGCTGAACTCTTATCATTTTTTCCCTCCAGAGTTAGAATTATTTTTGTGTGCCCATAATAGGAGTCATAGAGTGAACGAATCTTTATTTGAGCATTGTGTACCTGAGCACACTTTGTGTGCGGCAATAAAGAAGAACTTTATGATAAACTTTGCAGCATTCAGAATAGATTAATTAGTGTTAATTATTATTTAATGCTTTCCTAGTTGATTAATGATTTCTCTCACCCTACAACTCTCTTAGTTAATACACTTAGTACGACCACTTCGAGCATGCATGTAGTGCTTGGTAAGCTAGTAACGATTAGCATTTGGTAATCCTAGCAGTGTTGCACTAGTTCAGGATGTGTACGACAAGTGGGAATGAATATTGGTGTTAGGAGTAATTAGAACTTAGTTAATGAGTAGTTAAATTAGATTAGTTACTTAGTTATCTCTCTCCCCCTCCTTACTAGTGTAGGATATAAAACACATAAAAGCTATAAAAATTATATGCCTCAAGCTTACTTAATCATACAACTGTGACATACAAGTAAGTTTGGGAAGACAATGATTAACCAACCCGTTATTGTTCCACAAAGGCACATAGGCACTAAGTCCTTGGAATTCAACTAGTTCATGTGTGAAATGCTCGTATTTGTATGGTTGAGCGTAGGGGTACCTCGTCGCTCATCACCTCTCTTGATACCATTCGATGTAAGCAAGTGTTCATACTCACTGCTCCTCCCTTGAGTCTAGGTCCATTGTTTGTAGCTCCTTGCATTGTCCATCATAGATGAAGTGAGATATAGCTACTTGAATTAATGGCACCTACAATTTAAGAGGTAACATAGCTTCAGAATCATAAAATAGGATATAAAGAATCACACCTACTGTTGCACGATTGGTTGTTCTATAGGCCCAAAGTGCATGGACAATCTACTCATGAAAATTGCACTTGCTATTATTCAACATCATTTTGAGCAAGTTGATGATTTCCTTGTTGGTTGCTTTAGCTTTTCTATTGGCTTGAGGCTAATATGGTAATGAGAAAGAGTGCTTAATGCCTAGGTCATGATAGAAATTCATTGTTTAGTAGATACTAAAGTATAGTTCATTGTCTATGATTATGATCATGGATATGCCAAAACAGGCTACAATGTTATCAAGTATGAATTTACAAACCTACTCAGATGTGATCTTTGTTAGGGGAATAGCCTCAATGCACTTTGTAGAATATTCAATTGTAGTGATGATGAAACTATGCCCTAAAGAAGAATTAGGCATTATGGGTCCAATGATATCCAACCCCCATTGTTGGAATGGCCAAGTTAATTGAGATGTGTGTAACTTAGTCAATGACACATGCATAAGTTTACTATGCCATTGGCACATATCACAAGTTTTAACCTTTTGCAAGAAGCCACTTTCTATATAGGGATAGTAATAGTCTAATCATTTAATCTGAGTGGCTATAGCTCTAGGTCCTATATGTCCCCCATATACACCCTTATGAACCTACTCTAGGATTGTTGCAGCTTTGGCTTTGCCTAAGCATACTAACAATATGCCATTGTAGGACCATCAACATAATGTGTTATTTCCTGCTATGACATACTATTTTGATCATTTACATATGACATCCTTTTAAGAAGTAGTCATGTCTTCTAAAGGTTCACCATGCATAATGTAGAATTTGATGTCATCATACCACTCCCTTGTAGGAGTAGTATGAACTATGGCCATAAAGGTATCCTCAATGCTTTGCATGATGGAAGCAACACAATCCACAGTTAAGATGGATAACTTGCTAAACACATTTGATGTCACACTAAGTGATAATGTTGTAATTACATTGGATATAGTGTTATTGTTTCAGGATATACGTTGGATAACAACATTTGTAAATCATTGTAACAATTGCTTTCCTATGTCATAATAAAGTTGTAAATGTTTGACCTTGCATGCATAAACCTTGGTTACTTGGTTGACCACAAGTTATGAATGACCCTTGATTATTAAATGTTTGATTCATAGGTCATGAGATATCATCATTCCTTTGATCAATCCCTCATACTCTGCTATATTTTTGGTACATGGAAATTTAAAATGGTAGGCGAAAGATTATATTTCACCATACGAGAATGTTATGATGGCAATGGGCAGTTAAAGCTTCATCAAAGTGCATGATAGTCTCATAATCCTTAGGCACTTAGCTAACATTGTTGACATGTTCATCTCAAAACTCTAGATCTATGGTTACTTGGTCATCAATAGGCAAAATAGTGAGTTGTACGAGTATATGACCTTTCATTAAGGATTGAGAGATGTAATGAAGTTCAAACTCTACTATTATGGCTTTTCATCGGGCTATACGACTACTCTCATAGATGTTGGTTGTTATGGATCTAAGCATGTTATCTTTGCAAATGATGTTGACCTAGCTTCTAAAGATGTAGTATCTCTAGTTCTTCAATGAGAAGACTAGCTCTAGAGAATACTTCGCCACTTTAGTGTATCATGTCTCATGGGCAACTAACGCATGACTTAGGTAGTGTACTGGCATATCTACTCCATCATCACATTTTTGATAGAGTAGAGAGAAAATTAATATGTTAGAGATAGTAAGGTAGATGCAAAATTATTTACCCTCTTCTGGAGGATACACCATTAGCAATTGTGCCAACTTTTGCTTAAGGTTTTCAAAGGCCTCTTGGCATTGAGTTGTCCACTCATAGTGAGCTCCTTTCTTAAGAAAGTGTTACATGGGTTGTAACTTATTTGTAAGTATAGAAATAAACCTATGAATAAATTATAATCTACCTTGTAATCCTTGAAGCTCCTTAAGGTTAGTGGGCACTACCAAGTTTGATATGGACCTAAACTTGTCAAGATCAACACGTATCCCTGCTTTAGACAATACAAAGCCAAGCATCTTACTGGTCTTGACACCAAAGACACACTTTTTGGAATCAAGCCTAAGCTCATACTTAAGGAATTTTTTGAGTACAAGGTCGAGGTCATGTGCATTGTTGTTATCCACTTTGAACTTAACAATTATATCTTCTCTGTAATCATTGAACAAACCTAGCATGTAATCAATAAAGTTATACATCATGGCTCGTTGGTAGGTTGCCCCTACATTCTTAAGGTCAAAGGGCATCATGGTATAGTAAAAGGTAATCCAAGGGGTTATGAAGGTTGTAATGAGTTGGGACTATGGGTTTATCCTAATCTAGTTATATCTTGAGAATCCATCCATAAAGGATAACAAGGCATGTTTAGTTGCACTATTGATAAGTTGATCAATACTAGGCAAAGGGAACTCATCATTGATAGTAGTATTATTTAGGTCTCAGAAATCGATGCAATTGTGAATACTCCTATTTTTCTTAGGGACTACTACTATATTAGATATCCATTTTGTGTAATCAACAACTCTAATGAAACTAGCTTGGTATAGCTTTGTGATTTCGTCACGAACTGCTAGGGCCAAATTAGATCTAATCTTGCAAATCTTTTGCTTAACTATTGTAATGCTAGGATCAAGTAGAAGTTGTGTTGTATTAAATGAAGGTATAGATCTAGCATATCTTCATACAACTAGGCAAAGGTCATAATGTTGTCTTGTAGGACCTTGGTGATGTCTTGAGCTTATTAAGGTTCCAATGAGAAACTTAGTTTGAGGGTTTTCTTCTCATCACTGTGTCGTGAAAGGAACATAAACAAGCAAGGCTTTAGTAATTTCACTAGCCACTAGGTCAAGGATCTTGACTAGGTTTTTAGGCCATTCTAAAGGTTTTTCTATTGAGGCTATGTGTCCAACAAGACTCTCAAGCTCAAGATTTAGGTAATCATGGTTGATACACTGTTAAAAATAACTGTGAGGCCTATTCAAGTTCAAGGGCAAATTGATTTGCTTCCAAGTACTCATACTTTAGTCTTGCCTATCAACCATAAGCACATTAAGTGACACTTGGATAAATATGAGTAAAAAATGCCAAAATGCTATGAAATTATGCAAACACATGCTACTTTAATGCCAAACATAATGTAAATGAGATCATACAAGGCTACAAGGAGGTAGAAAAAAGAAAACCAAATGAAATATACATCAAAAAAAGCTCAAACTAAGGTACAATAGGGTGTAATAAGGTGAAGGATGAGAAATAAGACAAAAAATGGTCAATAGAGGGTACAATCTTGCTAGTTTTAGGCCTTGGTAGGCCATGATGCCAGTTTTAGACCTTAGTAGGCCATGGTCATGTGGTGTCCAATGATAGTTAGGGAAGATTAAACTTCATCATCTAAAATCAATGAAAGGATAAGCAAGGTCAACAAAGGCTATGAATATAGGGGAACATGAAGTCATGTAGGGGCCACATATGGCCAAGATGGTAAACAATGAAAAACAAGGCCAAAAACAAGTTGAAACATCATGAAATATGGTCAAATAAATGAACATGGGATGCATGTGCTAAAAATTGACTTATACAAGTCAAATAGGGTTAGATTTTATGAATTTTATGTCTTAGTGGACCATGGTTTTAGGCTATAAGGGTCATGGGTAACTTTGGGCACATGCTAGGGCTATTTTAAGGATTTTTAGTTCAAAAAGCAAGGTTTTTCGTGTATCCTTGTTGGACCCATGTTGGATCTACATTGGTTAGCATGGATAGGATGACCCCTAGCATTAATGAAACATCTAGGTGGTTTCCTAGACTTATTTTGAGTAGTTTTCAAGTCCTGGTGGCTTGCATTACAAGTGTAGTGAACTGGGAAGGTAATAGTTTAATTCTATCATCAATTTCAATCCCTAGGAACTCCTATTGAAGCTTGGATCTATCACCCACACTAGGTAGCATGGATTTAGTGTGGATACCAATGGAAATAGATTACATGATATCCAGAGGATCAAAATTGAAATTCTAGAGCCTTCCTAAGGTAGAGTAGGGTGAGATCTATCAAGCTTGATCATTTTGAAGGTTGAACATGGCCGAAAGGTAGGTTTTAAAGTTATACTCCCTTGTATCCATGTTGGCTAGTGTGATGGGAGGGGGCTTAGCAGGGATAATCTAGACTTAGTATATAATGGGGTTAAAAATATTGGATTTGCAAGTAGAACTAAGTTTCTATAGTTGTACACTCCCAAACTAAGTTTTGAGATCATTTTGGAAGGTTTTTAAGAATTAAATTAGGTTGGAGGTAGTATCCACACTAGGGCCATGCTAGCTAGCATGGATAAATGGGGGTGCTCTTGCTTTTTGGTCTTAGGATGATTTCAAGAGTAAATTAACCAATTTTTTAGGCTTCTAGGGATAGAAATAGTCATTTCTCTAGTTTTTAGTCAAATTTGGCTAGGTTTTAAGGCTATTTAGGATCATGCATGATTATCCTTACTTTTATCTATGTAGGCCAAAATTGATCCAACATGGATGAGTGGGCCTAGTGTATTTCAAGGTCAAGAACAAGGTCAAACAAGTTCAAACCCAAAGCTGTAAGGTTATAAGCTTTGCTAGTGTAGGTTTTTGATCTCTAGGGGTGTCAATCTACTGCCAAAATGGAACTACAACTCACCCATGCTAGATCCATGCAACCTAGTCTGTATCAGGCCTCCCCTAGCATGGATACCTTAGGAAATTAGATTTTGACAAGTTTTGATAGCAAATCTACCATGCATGTCATCCCCCAGGGTTGTGAATTTTAAGGGCTAGTGTCTAGGGTTAAAATTTGGTAGTTTTGGAGGTTCTTAGATGGATTTTGAAGTTACCCCTTTGGATCCACACTATGTTCACACTAGAAAATGTGAATCTAGCATGGAGGATCCAAGGGGCTAGACTTTTGGCTATTTTTGGTTGATTTTTCAAGGCTTGATGGCTTCTGATGGTGCTAACAGGGTTCTAGGATGAGGATGACACAAGTTAGAGTTGTTTTGATGCATCTGTGATTCTCCATGAACTTTCCTTGATGCATCAATGCAGGATCAATGATTGCCAACATGGATGAGGAGGGTGCTTAGTGTGGGAGTAAGAAAAATCATGAAATGAGATCAATTTTGACAAATTTTGGCTACCAAAGTCTCTATGAAGGTTGGGTTGTCAACACAAGTCAATTTCAATTCAAACCTTTTGAGTTTTTGACTATACCCCATGTCATACATGTTGGGAATACACTATCTAATATGGATATAGTCCCCCATAGTGTGGCTCCATTTGTATTTAAGTTTTTGGCCACTTTAAATAAGATTTGACATGGTTTCAAAGTTGCCAGTGCTGTAGGGGTCAAGGGTCAAGATTCAATGTCAAAATCCATTGCTTTGAATGCTCCTTGGTGCCTCATGTAGTCATCCCCTTTTATCCACATTGGGTAGCATGGATGCAATATGGATGAGAGAGGTATGATAGTGTTTTGCTATTTTTGATTAATTTTGTGGCATTTGAAGGCTCTAGAAGGTTCTGATAGGGTTGTAAGGTCACTAGGGAAGGTTTCAAGGTTATTTTTGGCTATAAAATAGATTTTTTGACATACCACCAGAGAATCCATGTTGGATCCCCACTAGGTAGTATGGATGGAGGGTTCACCTATGTGGAAAAGGTGTCCTATGTAAAAAATAGCTTAAATCTTGGGAACTGTTAACTACCAAAAACCATAGAAGGGTATCTAGGCTATTGAAGTGCGTTTTATGTTTGTTTAAGACTGTGGAAAGTGATTTATGGCATACCCTTAGAGAACCCAAATTGGATTTAGGTTAGGCAACATAGATGGAAGGTTCACCATCATAGGGAAGGTGTTTACATGTAAAAATTGAGTTTTTTTGGCCAATCTATGTTATCGTAAGTTGATAAGGGTTATCAGAGTTAAAATATGGCAATTGGGTGGAGGATTTTAGCAAGTTTAGGTTACCCTAATCGATTCACACTAGATCCATGTTGGGTAGTCTGGATGGACCTCCCCTCAACATAGATCAACTAGATTTAAAAGTTTTGGGTACTTTTGATTGGATTTGACAAGGTTAACTCCCAACTTCCCACTATGGAGAGACTTTCCCCACTTTGCACTTCCATTGCACCATGAGTTCTAGTGCTTAGAATTAGCAACGGATTCTTGCAAAAGGACACCTAGGTTTAGATCTAGTTTTATTGTCAAATTGTTGCAAAAATCCATCACAACTTCCATTCCATCACATAGTGCATTAGAGCAGAGATCTGGTAGAGGTTTTTGCTTCATAACACTCATTGTTAGCATGGTTACTATAGATCTCCTCTTAGAAAACATTGAGGCTTCCATCCTTCCAATATTCAAGCTTTTCTTGCATAGATCACTAAAACCATGAAGAAGAGAGGTTGTAGAAGTAAGAACCTAGTGATTAGAGAGATGTATATAGCAACCTAGGGCATCTCCCACTTGTCCAAGCCTATTTTCATTTAGAGTTTACATGTTGCTACCCCAAGGTAGGCCACTACAAGCCATTCTTATGTGTTTTGGCCATTTTCTTGCTATTTTTTCAAGATTAAGATGAGGCCATTTTTCAGATCTAGGATGTTCTATTTTAAAAAATATAATTTTGATAAAATTCCACCTCTTAATTTGATGGTTTCTATGCATCCCTAAGGCTATTCAGTCATTATGGTTTCAATCTATGCAAAATTGAAATTGCGTTTTCCAACTTTTTATGTGTTTTTTAAACATTTTTGGAAAAAAAAAAGAAATTCTACATGTGTAATTTGTTTGCAAATAAATGACTACAAATTGTTAGTGTTGGCAACTGTTTGGGACGCGACTGCCAACGAGTGTCCTCGAACAGGATTTAGGTGCCTGCTGGTCTCTGGCAACACCAAGGCCCAGATACCTCCAAATAAACTCAGTAGTTAATGTGAGTATGTGTGTGTGCT
Organism: Gnetum montanum; assembly: GCA_015680685.1. NCBI lineage: Eukaryota > Viridiplantae > Streptophyta > Gnetopsida > Gnetales > Gnetaceae > Gnetum > Gnetum montanum. The sequence continues at coordinate 4,012 of MNCI01028703.1, read as the reverse complement.
GTTGCGGCATACGGTTGCGAGAAATGTAACGATTGTGTTGTGTGTAAACTACAAATGACTTACTTTAAAGAGATTCA
>MNCI01028702.1:298945-317603 GCA_015680685.1 Gnetum montanum | reverse complement strand
AGGTGTTTTTGTCTAAGTGATGCTAAGTGACGTTGAAGCCAGTGTCAACGTCATCATTAGCTTCATCTACAAAAACACCCTTGAAAACACCATCTTTGATAGGATCTTGGGCATCAAACAGGGTCTCAGAAGTTTAAAACTTTAACATGGGCAAAGTGGGCAAAATTTTCTTAATGCCATTGACATTGATGCCTTAGCACATGTAGGACCTGCATTTTTCCATCAATCACCCCCCTTAGCAACATTCACCCATGTCTAAAGGCTTCTTGGGCTCCTTGGTAGCATTCAATATAGTTCATGCATTAAATAGGGTCCAAAAAAAATTGCAGTTATTTGACTAAGTCTTGGTGATGCTTATGCTAATGCCAACGTCACCATTCTTGGAACTTGCACCATACTTCCTTGACCCTCCTAATTAGTGTTCAACATCATCCCTTGGCCTCACAGGCTTCTCGACATCATCTTAGCAATATTTAGCCTTAGTTCGGGCATCAAATGGGGTCCTAAAGGCTCAAAACTTGATGCTAGGCAAAATTGGAAAAATTTGTCAGAGTTCTAGTGATGCCGATGCTAATGCTAGCATCAACATCAGTGTCACCCTTGGTGAGACCCACATTGCCCAGTCTACATAGTAAAACTTGCCAAGAATGAAGTCCAAACTAACTTCCAGTGAAGGTCACTTAGCTTTGGGCTCGAAATTGGCAATCCTAACCCTATAAATATGGCATCAAAACTCATATTTTGGGGCCAGTTTCTTGATATCTAGATTCCGTTCTTGGATTTTGAGAGATCATGAATGGGAGTAATAGACATCCTAGCATCTCTCGCGTGCTCCACGTCCACCCTTGCATCTCTAGGACCAACGCTAACACAACATCAACATCTATCAACTAGCTTTAGCGATAGTTCCTAGAGTTTGAATTTTTCAAGCTTTAGCGTCAATTCCCATAGTTAGAATTTTTTAGGCTTTAGCATCACTTTCTAGAGCATCAATCCTAGGGCATTTAGCCAAAATAGCCTCATTTTGGCCCCAAATTGTATTGGAAAAATGAAGACAAATACATTAGTATTAGTTGTTTTATTTCCTTTTATGTTTTTAAAAGGATGTTGCATTTTAAATAATTATATGAAAAAAGGGGGTCAGTTTGTAAAGTGATGTTTATGTTGGGATGTGTTTTATTGCACATGTGTTAGGATTGGGATTTGGACCTAATGTTTCCTTATAAATAGAAGGCTTGGGGTAACCTTTAAGGTGTATTTTTGATGCGGAAGTATTGTATTGAGGTTTTACCTTGGAGACGAGAGTCTGAGATCTAAGATCTGTTGGAGTAACTGATTGGGTGCTTGGGAAAGCTATAAGGACAGCTTGTGTCCTTGAGATTTGAGTAGAATGGAAGGTAGATCAACTTTGTTGTGGAGGTAGGGTAAAAAGGGCCTGAACCATGTAAATCTTTGTGTTCTTGTGCTATTTTCTTTTGCTGTTTTCATTTTGCTTTTACAACAAACATTTGCTAGAGTTTACAACAATTTTTTTAGTGATTTACAACATCTATTTGATCTGCTACAACACGATATTTTTTGCCTTGATCCATAGCGTTCTAATAATTTCTCTAGAGCTTCTCTAGTGTATTTTTCAGATTTGATCTACTGATTGTTTTATTGAAACTATCACTTCCGATTATAACAATTGGTATCAGAGCTAGGTTTAAAGAGATGGAGAGGTTGCAAACAATGGAAAGATTGGTAGGAAGGAACTGGAACGTCTAGAGCATTTTGATAAAGACCGTTCTAGCACAAAAGGAGTGCTAGGAGGCCCTAGAACCTTCTCAACTTGTAGGAATGTCAAATGCTAATTGGAGAAAAATTAAGACTAAGGCATTATCTTTCATTCATCCAACCCTAAGCAGTGGGATGTTGGCGGAATTAAACTTGATATGGTTCCACATGATTTGTGGAAAATGTTGAAGAATAGGTTTGATAAAGTATTAGGTTTGAATACCTTTCATATTTATCAAAAAGTTTTTAGATGCAAGAAGAGATTTGATGTGTCTTTTCAAGATCATTTGGATGAGTTGATGGGAAATTTGAATAAGTTGGAAAAATATAAAATTGTTATTCCAAATTTAGTTAAATCCTATGCTCTGTTAGACTCCTTACTTGATTTCTAGTCAAGTTGGAAAAATATAAAATTGTTATTCATGAGTGTTTCATTTATGACATTTGAATAGGTCGTGTCTACCCTTCAGGATTTAGAAGGAAGAGTAGATGAGTCTTCTAGATTTGGAAATGTTCATGTAGTAGAGGAAAGAGGGAGAAGTAGGAGATGTTTCCCAAGTAGGGGGAGAAGCAGGAACAAAGGTGTATCATGTGGCAAAACTCAAACTCAAGAGTGTTGGTTTTGTAAGAAGAAAGGTCATTTGAAGAAGGACTGCTTTGCATGGAAAGCACAGAAAGATAAAGGAAAGGAGAAGAAGTCAGAAGAAGGAACATCAGAGGTAAATGCAATTGATGAAAGCATTAGTTTCTTGGTTCAAGAATTATGTACAATGATGGCAAATGGATGTAGTAGTTGACATCTGGTTGATTGACTCAGGTGCCTCCTTTCACATTTGTCTAGAGAAGTCTTGTTTTACATCTTATCATGAAGTTAAATCTAGTTTTGTATATGCTGCTAATGGAAAAGCATTAAAAGTTCTTGGAATTGGAAGTATAAGTCTGCAACAAGCAGAGATGCCAAAGGTGACAATAGATAATGTTAAACATGTTTTTGAAGTCACAAAGAAGCTAATTTCAGTTCCACAGCTGGATGATTCAAGTCTGAATTTCAGTAGTAGAGGTGGACATTGGAGGATTTCCAGGGGAATCATGACCATTCTAAAAGAAAAAAAGGAGGGCAGCTTATATACGTTGATGGTAGATTTATGCAACTTTGTTGTAGTAGTTTTTGATGCAGAAAGTTCTAAAGTGTGGCATAGACGTCTTGGACACATTGGCTAGTCAGGCTTAAAGGTACTTCAAAATCTGTCTCTCATTCTTGTATTTTTTTATGCTTGAATTGATTGCAAAGACTATTTAGTTGGAAAATCTAGGAGAGTAAACTTTTGTAGGGATCTAGACAGTAGAAAGAAAAATAAGTTAGAATTGGTTTATTATGATGTTTGTGGTCCTGTGACTCTCATTTCTCTTGGTGGATTTGTTTATTTTGTAACTTTCATAGATGATTATACAAGAAAGGTTTGGGTTTATATGTTGAAATCAAAAGATGAAGTGTTTTCAGTTTTCAAAACATTTGTTGCAAGAGTAGAAAATGAAATAGGTCTGAAAATAAAATGTTTGCAAACTGATAACTATGGGGAATACACTTCCAAAGTATTTGTTGATTTCTGCAACAGCAAAGGAATTAGGCACATTCGTACCTGTCCTGGTACACCACAGGAAAATGGAGTTGCTAAAAGATGCAATAGAACATTGTTGGATCATGCTAGAACAATGGTTTTAGGTGTTGGCCTACCTAAGGTGTTTTGGGGAGAGGCAGTTAAGACTGCAACATATTTGGAGAACAGGTCTCCACATTCTTTAATTGATAATGCTGTTCTAGAAGCTGTTTGGAGAGGTAAAGACATTTTATACAGTCATTTAAGAATTTTTGGATGCGAGACATTTATGCATATTCTAAAGGAGAACAGAACTAAGCTGCTATCAGGGCGAAACATTGCATATGGAGAAGATGATTTAGGATTCAGACTTTGGGATCTTGAATTGAAACATGTAGTGAGATCAAGGGATGTTAAATTCAAAGAAAACATGATGTTTAGTGAGCTGCAAATGAAAGACAAGGACAACAGTGGCTCAGACAACATGAGAACTCCTTTTAGGATGACTGAAGAAGTTGAAAATGATGAAATTCATGGATTTTCCAGATCTGGAAACATTGGATAGCATGCTAAAATTACATGGCAGCAAGTTGAGAACTTAGGATAGCAAGGAGAAAATGGAGGACAACAAGGAAATGAGGAAGAAGATGATGAACAACCAGCTGCAGATGTCTCTCATTGGGTTAGAAGGTCAACAAGAGCTACCAGACCTCTTGATAGGCACTCTCCTTTGCTGAATTATGTACCCTATAGTGATAGTGGTGAACTAGAAACAATGGAAGAAGCCATGACATGTATTGATGTTGCAAAGTGGAAGGCATCTATGAATGATGAATGGGAATCACTCCAGCAGAACAAAACATGGGAGCTGTTTTAGTTGCCAAAAGGGAGAAAACTCTTGGAGTGTAGGTGGCTATATAGAATTAAAGCAGAGGCCAATGGGGAAAAATGTTTCAAGGCCAAGGCTATGCATAGAAACCAGGCATAGACTTTCAAGAAATTTTTTCTTTGTTGGTAAAACACTCTTCTATATGTTTAGTGCTATCTTTGGTGGCTTGCATTGACTTAGAATTGGAATAGCTTGACATAAAAACAACACTCCTCCATGGAGATTTGGAGGAGCAAATATACATGAAACAACTAGAAGGGTATGAAAAATAACAAGGTTCAAGTTTGGTTTGCAAATTGAAAAAGAGCTTATATGGTCTGAAACAAGCCCCTAGGTAGTGGTATAAGAGGTTTGATACCTTCATGAAGAAGTTGAATTATCAGAGAAACAATCTAGACCACTGTGTGTATTTTTCTGGAGATGTTTCGGGTAAGTTTATAGTGTTGTTGTTGTATGTTGATGATATGTTAATGGTTGGAAATGGCATGTCAGAAATAAAACATCTAAAACTGGAAATGGGCAAAGAATTTGCTATGAAGGATTTGGGACAGGCAAAGAAAATTCTTGGAATGAATATTTATAGGGATAGAAAAAGGAAGAAGCTATGGCTGACTCAAGAAGATTACATTGGAAAGGTTCTAAAATGTTTCAACATGGACGATGCAAAACCTGTAAGTACACCTCTTTTAGCACAATTTAATTTATCAAAGGAGGACTGTCCAAAGTCAAAAGAGGACTTTGAAAAGGTGAAAAACGTCCCATATACTTTTGCTGTTGGGTCATTAATGTATGCCATGGTTTGCACATGTCTTGATATTGCTTGTGCCGTTGGAGTAGTTAGTAAATTTATGACCAACTATGGGTGGAATCACTGGTTGACTATTAAATGGATTTTAAAATATTTAAAGGGCACAAAAACACATTGCTTGTGTTTTGGAGATGCTAATTTTCACATTGAAGGTTTTGTAGATGCAAACTTTGTTGTTGATCATGATACAAAATGTTCCACTATAGGGTACACATTTATTTTTGGTGGTGTAGCAGTGAGTTGGTTGTCACATCTACAACCACTGGTAACTTTATCTACAATCAAATCAGAATATGTAGCCCTCACAGAAGCATGCAAAGAGATGTTATGGATGAAGAGATTTTTGCAATCTCTTGGATTAAAACAACAAAGGTATGCTGTGTTTTGTGACAGTTTGAGTGCAATCCATCTTGCAAAGAATTCTGCCTTTCATGCTAGGACGAAACATATAAATATTCGGTTCCACTTCATAAGAGAAATCATAGAGGATGACATGGTGCATGTTTAGAAGGTCCATACAAAGCTTAATGTTGCTGATGCTTTAACAAAACCAGTGATAGCTGAAAAACACATTTTTTGTAGGAAGAAGCTTAGGATAGCTAAAGGTTAATCAAAAGTGCACATCTCTTGAAGGCTGGTTGGATTTGTATTCAAAGGGGAGTTTGTTTGAAAAATGAACACAAATACATTAGTATTATTTGTTGTATTTCCTTCTATGTTTTTAAAAGGATGTTGCATTTTGAATAATGATATGAAAAAAGGGGGTGGTGCGGGGTTGTGTTCAGTTTGTAAAGTGATTTTTATGTGGGGATGTGTTAGGATTGAGATTTGGTCCTAATGTTTTCTTATAAATAGAAGGCTTGGGGTAGCCTTTAAGGTGTATTTTTGATGCGGAAGCATTGTATTGAGGTTTTACCTTGGAGACGAGAGTTTGAGATTTGGGATCTATTGGAGTAACAGATTGGGTGCTTGGGAAAGCTATAAGGACAACTTGTGTCCTTAAGATTTGAGTAGAATAGAAGGCAAATCAGCTTTGTTGTGGAGGTAGGGTAAAAAGATCTAAATAATTATAGATTGTAATTAGCAATATTTTTGCTAAGCTTTTGGGCATTATTCTAGAATCGATGCTTGGAGGATGGTTTGAAGAAAATTAGATATGTGCAATTTCCCAAGCAGGATTTAGGGGATGACATTCTACTATAGATCATCTCATTACTTCAAAATATCTTGTTGATAGAGGAAAAGGTCCACACTAAAAAGCTTTTATCTACTCTATAGATGTTTCTAAGGCTTATGATTTTGTCATTTGAAGCAAGTTATGGAGACACTTGGGAAAATTTAGAAGTTCCTAGCACATTGTTATTTGGTATCCAAAAAGTTTATAAAGAGGTATGCATTTTGTTTACAAATGGGCAAGAGATAATTTTATTTAATAGTTTTGTTAGTGTCAAACAAAGATGTCATCTTTTTCCTACTTTATTTGGGCTTTTTATTGATGACCTTGAAGAGTGGATACATAAAATGCTAACTGAATTTGCAATTACAATTGGAAGTAGTCTTGTTAGACTCTTCTTCTATGTTGATAATGATGCCTTAATTTCAAATTTAATGGAAGAATTGCAGCAAATGCTTGATACTCTAGGGGATGCATAAAATGCCAACTTAATTTGCAATTTCAATTGGAAGCAATCTTGTTAGACTCTTCTTCTATATTGATGCTGATGCCTTAATTTCAAATTTAATGGAAGAATTGTAGCAAATGCTTGATACACTTGATGATTTTTGTTGGCACTCAAGAATAAAGGTTAATGTTTATAAAACAAAAATTATGATCTATGGCACACATAATAAGATGTGCAATTTTACTATTGGACATGAACATGTAGACATAATTTCCTCTTCCAAATATCTTGGCATAGAATGCTCTTTCAACTACGAATGGGATGAGTGCATTACTCAAAGAGTTGCAAGTGGTATGAAAGCCTTATTTGCTTTAAAATCAAATATAAGAGGGACTATATTCTAGTTTGGGATATTCGAAAATAATTTTATCATGCCATTGTTCAACCTATTATTTTTTATGGGTATGTTGAACTAGATATTGGAAACAAATAAAAGAAATCAGAAGCATTTTTTGCTCATTGAATTTAAAGTAAAGAGATAGACATGATATGATACTATACTTCTTGAATAGAGATGATGTTGTTAGAGGTTGAAGCTATTTGTAGTTTATAACTTATACTCATAATCTTTCTGCATCTTCATTAGATTACTATTCCAAAAAAGATAAAGATTCCAAAAAAGTGATGATGGAAACCCATGATAAAGCATGGCTTCATGACAGAGATCTATGGCTTAAGAAATGAAATATTCAAGAGTGCGTTCGCTATTTTGATCCTAACCAAGTTCACAATTTGGTAAAACGAGTAGTGTTTCAAAAACTTTGGAAAAATTTAGAAGGGAAAAAACATTTCTATTTGAATAGTATTAGGGGAGGCCTTACTTCAAAGGCAAACTATTTATCTGCTGCTATTCCTCGTTAGTTATGTTGCACAATTAGCAAAGCATGAATGGGATCTCATTATCTGAAAGTTGAAATAGGTAGATGACTAAAAATTCCTTGTGAAGAATTAATATGCAGCTGTGCAATACAAATAACATTGATGATGACTACTACATTTTTCTGCAATGTCTTGCATTGGAGCACATTAGACATAGATGGTATATTATAGTTACAAATTTGGTTGATTTGTTTCAAATGTTACCAAGATATAGAGGGTCTATGGACATAATAAAGTTTCAATTTCAATTTCAGTATGACATATAGACTTATGGTTAATCCTTTAGTAGATACATAAAATACTTTACACATTAGGAAACATGCTGGAAGGAGAGAGATAATATGGTAACTATGTATTGTTTTTTTATCCAAAAGACAATTGATGTAGACCTGTCCTACAGTCCTGATACGGTGAATTCTGGTTTTGTCCCCCAAAGAAGTTCACACAGTCTTATCTTGTGAAATTCAAAGTATATCCTTGTTAAAAGTAGCTTTTCCTTCTACCAAGGAGAAAGTTTGGGTTCAGTTTTCTGGATGTAGCTCAGGTATCTGAATATATTATGTTGGAAATATTAGCTTAGAAATTGAACAAATGCTTTTGTTTGACATGCAAGATTATCAATAAAACCTTTCATAGTTTTCATTCTGATTGCTCTATATTTTTGGCCAATAGGCCAACTACCAGTTGGCTGGACTTTGTAATGAAACATAAATAATGATCAACTACCAGTTGGCTGGACTTTGTAATGAAACATAAATAATGATCATAATGCGCTGGTCCAGAGATGAACGTTTGATGGGAATTATTATAGTTATGTATTGGTTAGACCTTATAATGCCTTGCCAATAAAGCTGGGCCAAGAGATGAATTTTTTCACATGAATAACAATTGTCATGGCTAGAATTATTTACCATATGGGTTTTGAGGTTTTTTTTTTCCAATGGGAAAATCAATTCTTATGAGATTTCATTAATTTGAAAAATAAAAAAATTTACTTGATCAAATAATAGATATATATCATAAATATATTGCTAAACTGGTCATTGAATCATTTGTAGGGCATTTTGTTAAAAGGAGGCCATGTGTTGGATGCTCTTTCTTCATGTGATACAATTGCCTTTGACAAAACTGGAACATTGACAACTGGTGAGCTTATTTGCAAAGCGATTGAGCCTATCCATGGACATGGTCCAGCTGTACCAAAGGATGAAACTTTTGTTTCATGCTGTAATCCTAGCTGTGAAGAAGAGGCTCTTGCAGTTGCAGCTGTAATGGAAAAAGGAGCTACACATCCTATTGCAAGGTAGAAATCATCGAGCTTTGTGCCATGATTTGTCATGCTTGAAATAGTTGTGGAATCTGTGTTTGTTTATATTTGGTAGGGAAAAATTTTCCTGTTGATATGTCCTCTTAATATGCTATATTTTAATTACAAATTTGAACTGTATTATTTATTTTTTAAAATTAATAAGTTCTTTCTCCCATATGTAATGAATACATAGTGAATAGCATTCCTATGTTGCTGCCTTATATTGATAAGACTCTAGAGTGTGCGTTGTAGGTTACTGAAGGCATGAACTTTTGTACGTGTGTTGAAGGTCTACGGTTTTTCACAATATTTATATGTTGTCATTGAACTGTGTACTTTATAAATGCTTTTTACGCGTACATTCTGATTTCACATATTCAACAGAGCAGTGGTGGATCACAGTGAAGGGAAAGAGCTTCCTCCTATCTCAATAAATACCTTTGAATCACTTCCAGGAAAAGGTCTTACTGCGACATTAACTAGCATAGAGGTACTGATTATTTCGGTAAAATTTCTTGTAGATTTTTAAAATGAAATGCATGTGTGCGTTATTTATCTCCTCGTAGGCTTCTTTTAAAAGGAAATGTTACTTCTTTATCACGTTAATCCCCAAACCTCCTTGTTCAGACTCTCAAATGTGCAAACATGTTTGATGTCTTTAAAGGCTACTTTCCTTGATCTGAGAATTCATCTGAACTCTACCTTTTTCAAGGAAGTTTCAAGGCTTATGAAATTTAATTTTCATCATTAAGCATTAACCTCTAACTGGACCATTACTCTAACTCTACGTGTTCATAATTGTATGATAGATCGCTAATGTTTCCTATAATTTTTCACGATACACCTGCTAACTGTTTTTTTTAATATTTAAAAATCGATATGCAAGAACCTGTTACAACTAATGAAATCCCCCTCCTTTCTTACTTTGTATATGTTACTAATGTTTTGATGCTCCTGCTCTAAGAACCATTTATTATATTCTTTTTGCCTACTACATAGGAAGACAGGGAACATTATTGCCATTGAATACATGAAATCATAAGCTGCCATGGCATGACTTTGCAAATAAATGTGAATGACTTCACAAATGAACCATCATACATAATTTACGACTGCAAATTAGTATCTGAAATTGTTGGTGTAATGAAGCACCATGGATTATTTAAATGTATGGTATGGATAACTTGAAAGTGTCTAGCCATTGATCAGCAAATGAAACTGAAACTGAAACTGACTGTATTTAATTATTTCTCCTGTGACGGTCTTGGATCTGTTGGACCACACCAGTTTCAGAATTTGTTTTACAGAAAATGTCCATAACTCAGCATTGCCTACTAGAATTGAACTTACCATTAGGGTGTCCATTTCAAGACTCTTACACTAGGCTAATAAGTGCCTGTCCATGAATTGTACTGGACTTAATAAATAACTGACCTGAACTCTTACTGTATTTAAAAAATCAAAAACACAGAATTGTAACAGGCCCGAATGTAAAACTAATTGAAGAAATACCACCAAACAAAAGCATGCTTATGAGATCATCATTTACTGTTAAACGTACCATCTCTAGATCAAGAAACACATATGCATGATCTCCCATTGGATGCTTCATAGGATGTGTCCTCTATAGTTGACCTGTTCCTCTAGCAAGTCCTATCTGCAGTCTCATTGCAACGATTATCAATAGGGAATTTCATATATTGAAATAGGGAGTTTTGAGCCTAGGCAGGTATTGAACATCAAATCAATCTGGCCACCAACCCCCTTTCTCACAAAAGTCAACTATTGTTGATCATATGGGATGTTTCCAATCTCCATTAACCTTGGACATTAATATTGTTAGTAACAACCATACTTATGAAGATTGGATTGGGATCATGATCTAGCCAATCTAGTTTAGAATCATGATTTTGGATTCCAGTTGAATTTGGAATTGTGATTTTGGATAATTTCATGCAATTCCAAATGATTTTTGGAATCTTTAAAAACACCAATTAGAAGTTAACACTTTTTTAATGTTAAACATTCTTTAAACATTAAAACACCATTTGAGTAACAAAATTCGAGACTCAATACAACATAAGTTAGAAACATTGAGCGCAGAACATTCTAGATATGTGTCATCAGCAGTTTCAATGGTTTTATCATCTTGAGCCCACATTCTTTTGCAAGGATCAATACATTTGGAGCACACAATTGTGGAACCCCTAATAAACACCCTCTAAAGATTAGTACAGTGTTTTTTTTCAATTCTCTTAAAACATGGGGCTATACTTACAATCACAACTAATGATGTAATACCCATTCATAGGGAGCAAGAGCTAGCACCCAAAGCCCCCTAGAAAGAAAGCTAGTTGCAAGAAGAAATTGCCTAGGTGGCTTTTTTTCGACAACAATCAAACTAACGTTAACCTATAAAATTAAAACAAAATTAACAGTTGAATGCAACAGTTGACAGGGGGCACACGGCGGGCACAGGTGGACGTGGAGACCTAGGCAGACTTGGAGACATAGGCGGACGTGGGTGCGCAGACCGACGATGGCCCCGTTGTGAGCGACGCGTGGGAGGACAAGCAGGCGGCCCCATTGGCCGCGCTCAAAGGTCCCGGGGAGTTTGAAGCCTGCTCATGCGAGGGTTCGATGATGAGGCTAAAGGTTGGTCGCCCGGCGGCCAGCACCCTGGAATGGTTAGAATGTAGCTTGCTCGGCAAGTTCGTCTCGGAGGGCGCGCGGCCGCAGATGGACTTGATTCGGCGATGGGTCCGGTCGGTTTGGGGGTTGGACACGGTGACGGTCAAAAGCCTGGCTGACAATCGTCTCCTGTTTTGCTTCGACTCGGCGGCGGACAGGGAGTGTGTCCTGGGGGAAGGGCCCTGGTTTTATGGGGCACAGGGCCTGGCGCTGGCACCTTGGCGCTCGGGGGCACATCGCGATAAGGGTCTTTTTGAGCGGGCACCAGTTTGGGTACGACTGCATGGTCTCCCCCTTGAATATTGGTCAGCGGATTTTCTGAAATCGCTAGCCGATCTCTTTGGAGAGTTTATAAAATTTGACCCGTTCACCGCAGGGATGGACCGTTTGGGTTTTGCAAGGTTCTGTGTATGGCGGTCCTTGCGCTCCGAGGACCGCGTTGACGAAATCGTGTTGGACACCGACCTCGGGGAGGAAAGGATCCGTGTGTAGTTCCAAAATCTGCCGCATGCGGCCTTGGCATCGCCTGCGGGCATTATTGGCGGGGTCGACCCTGCGAAACAGGGCCGCCCCACACCCAGGCTCGACGACGGTGGCTGGAAGCTCATCGAAAAGAAGGGACGGGTAGCAAAAAAGGGCTTTCCAGAACCCGTAGGGGTGTCACGGGGCGGGGTTGGGGCTGCCTCCGGCTAGGGTCCAGCCAAGGGCAACAACAACGTGGTTGCTCTTGGCCGCGGCGGGCCAGGGGGTGGGACATCCGGGGCCTCTCGGGGAGGAGGACCTATGGCTGCAGGCCCAGACGGCAGGCTAGGCAAACTGGGCACGGATTCTTGTAGCGCTTTGTCTGGTCTGGGTGCCTGGACGGGCTGCGCTAGCTCGTCCCACACCCCCAAAACCGGGGGGGGGTGGGCATGTCGCGGGTGGGGCAGGAGCTACCGCTGCTGAGCGACTGGATCACCACTAGCAGGGGTTCGTTGTGGCCCAAAATGCCCGACGTTGTGCGGGGGGTGCCACGCGAGAAGGGGATTAATGTAACCCAAATGTCGCCCAAGGTTGGATGTCTTGACAACACCCACACCCAGAAAACGACCACGCAATTGTATATCGACTTGGAAGTGCAACCCATACTCTGGGAGGTTTATCACAGACGCTTGTCTGTTTCTCCATGAAGATTCTATCCTGGAATTGTCGGGGACAAGTTACCCCGTATAAGAGACATACCATAAAAAGAATGGTGCACACTGAGGGGTGCGATGTGGTGTGTCTCCAAGAGACAAAATTACGGTAGCCGAAAAATTAGGCTTTACAGTGGGAGGGATGGTGCAGTCACTTAGTGCCTAGCCAGGGATGGGCTGGTGGTCTCGCTGTCCTCACCAGGATGGCCTCGTCCCTGCTCGATGCATCGGACTGGACCATTAGGGTGCACTTGCCGGGATTGAACGTCTAGATCACCAACGTTTACGGGGCCCAGGTGTGGCAGGACCGCATAAGGGAGTTCTCCTGGGTGGTGGGGTTGATCACCCAAGGGTCCCATTGGCTCCTCATTGGGGACTTTAACCAACGGCTATATCGTTGGGAAAAGTCCGGGGAATCCGCTTCGGAGCCCCTGGGGGCGCACGAGTGCCTGGACCTGTTGCGCCACACGGACCTCATAGACCTGGAGGTTGAGGGCTGCAAGTACACCTGGAGCAATAGGTGGCAGGGAGTTGCCAGGGTGCAGTTCCGCATCGACAAGGTCTAGGTCAGCTCTGCGCTGATGCTGGAATGGGAGGTCCATGCCTACGGGCGGGACCGTGTGGCCTCGGATCACAGAGCCATCGTCTGTCACCTGGTGACAGACGTTTCTAGGGCCCCACGCCCGTTTAGATTCGAAAAAACCTGGTTGACTAAGCCATGGCTGGGTGAGCTTGTGCAGTCTATCTTGCAAGGGTATAACGATACGTAGGAACCACGTGACTTCCTCAAGCATGGCCTTAGGGCACTCAAATGTCAAATCAAGGCCCTTGCAGCGGAGGACAAGTACAACTTCAAAGGGTATCGGACACAATTGCAATCACACCTACAAGACATCTAGAACCAACAAGAGCACGAAACCGATCTTGCTCAAGAGGAACTCACCCTCTTAGTGGAGTTGCAGACCTTAGAACAGGAAGAGGAGGAATACTGGTGTCAAAGAGCTTGGATACAGTGGCTCAAGGCCGGCGACAAACATGAAATTCTTCTTTGCCGCTGCTAAGGCTCACTGGGGGACCTGCTATCAATTGCAGCGCCTGATTCACGGCTTAGGTAATGGGGAACAACCTAACTCATCTTATGGCCCGACAACCTGCTGCACTACTGGTAGCAGGTATGGAACTGGCAACCCATGGACTCCATCTCCATCTCTATACCATAGATCCTCACCCCATTCGACAACTAGCGCCTCATGCAACCTTTCTCCTGCGCCGAACTACATACCACTATGCAGGCTATGTCGGCGGATAAAGCCCTAGGGCCGGATGGGTGGCCCATCGAATTCTTCCGCAAGTTCGAAGACTTGATTAGGCCGAATCTGCTGGATGCCTTTAATTGAATGCTTGCTTGGCAACAGGTCCATAAAGAAATCAACTGCGCTCGCATGGTCCTGCTCCCGAATACGGCCAATCCACATCTCCAGGACATTTCCGTCCCATTGGAGTCTGTAACTCCCTCCTACGACTCTTCTCGTGGATGGTGGTTGCTAGGATGGCACCCTTCATGCCACGTCTAGCAGGACAGAACCAGGTTGGGTTCGTCAAAGGCCGTCATCTCCAGGATCAAGTGCTGCTCCTACAAGAAATCCAACACTCCCTCAAAATTGCCAGATTCCTCGGACTCTGCATCAAATTAGATATCACAAAGGCTTATGACTCCGTAAGTTGGGCAGCTCTCAGGATTGTAATGCAGGCAAAAGGGTTTATGAAACCGTTCGTGGACTTGTGCCTCCAGATTCAAAAGGGAGGATGATATTCACTAGACATTGACGACCACCTCTGGGGATTCCAAGGCATGGGCCATAGGCTTCGCAAAGGAGACCCCCTATCCCCGCTCCTTTTTCTCCTAGTGATGGACCTCATACACAACTATTGCGCGGAGGAAGGCATTCAGGGTTTGGACATCCACGGAATCAGATGCTTAACCGCCCACTACGCTGACGATACAATGATCTTCACCCGTGCCGCCGTGCCCGAGGCTTGGGCACTCTTACGGGCAATGGACAGGATGAAGAGGGAAGTGGGGCTGGCCCCCAACACAGGCAAGTCTGCGATATACATAACCCATACTCACCCTAGTGTCCGCACTAAGGTCATCTAGATCTTGGGGATTCTCTCGGGGAGCGCGGAGGACACATACCTGGGCATGCCAATGCACAACTGGCACAAACAACGCACCTGGCAGGCGCTCATAATGAAACTTCAAATGCGCACGGCACACTGGGCGAACAAGTTCTTGTCCTGCAAAGGGAAGATTGTGCTGGCGACTACTGTGCTGGCGGCCATGGCGAGATTTGCAGCCTCCATGGCCACACTGCTGTCCAGCGTCATGCAACGCATTGATGCGATCATTCGTGATTTCGTGTGGTTTGGGGAAAAGGGCAGACTGAAGATGCATCTGGTTTCTTGGGAGAAGACCGCACACCCCCACTAGGCGGGCGGTGTCGGCATTCTTTAGTTTTCCATGGAGACTGCCTTGGGTAGGCAGCAGCTTCTCCGCAGAATCTCCTCGCCGTCCAATGACCCCCCCAGTGGGTGCAACTCCTGTTGCGGAAATACCGACCCTGGGCGGCTACTGGGTCTGACTCCCTGGTCTGGCGCCAACTTTGTGCGCATGTTCGCACTCTCACACACGAAGACGAGACCGCATTGCACCCTTGGGAGTTGCTCAAACGTCAATTCCCAGAGGATCCTCATTGGACGCGCCTATGGAAAGGCCACTTGTCGGAAAAAATTAAGGTGTTCGGGTGGTTGGTCCTTAACAAGGCACTCCCCGTACGCACGCGGCTGCAGGCACGTGGCATGCACATTGACACCATCTGCCCGATGTGCACTCAATACGACGAGACGCACCACCGCTTCCTGCATGAGTGCCACGTCGCTAGGAACTTCTAGAGTATGGTTGGCCTTTCGCCGCTCGACTGTTTAGGCGATTCGTAGACGCTTGCCGCCTTATGGACCCTCTAGCGTGCTAGAAATGATTAGGTCTTCAACAAGACAGCTATTCCCCCACATGCCACGCTGGCTCACCGGTTCAAAAGACTCTGGGGCGAAATTACTGCAGTAATGGGATCGCGTGCCTGTCTTGAGCCGCCCGCTACCGACATTCAACACCAACATGATCTTTGGCAGCTGGTTACGTGGATTGGGTGGACCACATTGCTCCAACGCATCGCGGCGAACCCGGAGCTGGACGTCCAGCTGTTCTATGCAAACTGGAATGGGGAGTTCACGGTGTTCCACGGACGCCAAATCCAAGTAACTTTTGACACCTTGGTCGAGGCGATTGGTGCCCCTGCAATGGGGGACCGGATTCCCTTGGTGGCTCGGTCCTAGGTGGATGCTGCTGAGTTCTTCCAGGGCTCCATTCCCCGGACGACCAGCGACCACATGCAGGGGTCGGCCCTCTTGCCCGCTTGGCGTGCCGCGGCGGCGTTGGTGGAGCATTACTTCATTCAGTCGGGTTCACATCACAAACTCAACGGGGTACACTTCATGTTTCTCAAGCGCATACGTGCCGAGACTCCTATTGACCTCTCCCACTTCCTTTGGGAGTCTCTGCAATGATGTCGACCTGGCTGACACCCGGGGGTGATCCGTGCTCTTTGGTGGTCGGGCACTCTGATCCCGCTGCTTCGGCCGCCGCTTTGGCCTTCGCTGGTGTATTAACGGTGGAGGGGGAGACGTGGTCTCGGTTGGGCCTACGACCATGTCCTCCCAGGACCTTGCGGGCGGAGGTTGTGTGCGGGGTGGGCCGGCGTAGGCCCCGCTGAGGGATTCATCGGCTGAGGACGCTGACCCCAGAGAGACCACGGCTGAGCAGACGACTTATGACAGGGGGCCGCTGCGGGCTGCTAGGGGAATGCTTTCTGAGAAACAGACCCTGCCCCCGTAATCTTACAGCCAGATGCTGCAATGGACTGAGAACGTTATCAGAGACCACATGACAGGTATTGCCTAGATAATTGAAGAGAATTGCCGTCGCTTGGTTGTTGGCCCGGGCGAGGAGTTCCTGGACCTCCAAACCCTCAAGGAGGGTCGGGGCTCTAACCATGAACACCCCAAAAGCCCCTAATGTGGGGGGGTGGCACTGGGACATGCCCGGCTAGGTCCGAAATATTGTCTAAAGGTCCAAGGTTGGGACATTTCACCCGCTAATGGGGATGCCCTGAGGCGGTCGGGACTTGCAGGGGGCCATGGGGTTTGGGTCCGCTGTCGATGTGGGGTCAGCAGCTTTGGCCTGCGCTATACCTGTGTATAGTCGTTCTTTTTGGGAATAAATTTTGCTCGATTTTTTCCAAAAAAAAAAACAACAAAATTAACAACACCTAGATCGAGCTCTGAAACATGTCATTCAATATTAATTTTAAGAATTAGGGGATAATTTTATAAAGAAATAGCCATAGTAAAATATCTGTGCAAGGTTCATTAGATTAAAAAAAATCAAATTTTTTATTATTCAACCTAAAAAGAAATATTTAATCACGATCATTTGCACATTTGAAAACCAAAGAAATGATCACAAAAGCAGATAAATTAATAATCTCATATTTGTTCAATCACATAATAATATTGTATAATTTCCAGCAACACACAAAACAAGATCATCTGAATTTAACTCTTGTAACCATTTTACCATTAATCATTTAATTAGGAAATTCATATGTTCAACAACAGAGAATAAATAAATCTCAACCCATAAATTAACATTCTAGGTTTTCCTCCACTCCATCAACTTGTAGAAAGATATCAAAATCAGACTTGAGAAGGCATAGTTAAAAAAGTATAATTCAAGATTCAGATCCAAGATTTATGCATTCAAAAGGGGAGGGTTCATCAACCAAATTCCAACCAAAATCCAAGAATTCAACAATTTTAAAACATTCACAATTATCGATGGGCCCAAGGATACTCTCACTTTCCACCAGCAATACCAATCCTCATATCAAGGATCCTTGGCCCCTGTTGGCAATCTTTTGCCAAAATTGCCCCAAATCATTATGGGTGTTTCTGAATTGTTACAAAAACAATGCTCATCCAAGTCATTTAGGTGTGAGAGTGCAGAGAACGGGCAAAGAGAAAAAAAAAAGGTAATAAAGGTTTTAAAAATCTAAGCTTACAACAACAATCTTGATATTTTCAGACAAGCATTGTGAAGGTGGTTAGACAAGCAAGAAGAGAGAATTTTGAGAAAATTAGCCCTTGCTGGCCATTATCAAACATAATAGAGATGGATCATTTTACCTCCTTGCTTAGATATCTTGCTTACTAGGAGGAATGATCAAAATATTGGATTGCTATGCCGCACTTGTTTTCTTTCTCCTTGCTATCTCTTGTAGCAGCCACAGTCTTCTCTCCCTTCCCAGCCACACTCCTTGTTGCTGTATCCATTTTTTTTGTTCTGCTCAGCTACTTTTGCCTTCTGTGTTTTTTTTCCCTCTCCTCCTCTCCCTATTTATAGGTGGAATAAGGGATAATGGATGGTTTCTTGTAATTGACTTCTTGAGAACTGTTCGTATTCTTTTTTTTTTTGTTGAGAAAGTAGTTGGGATTATATTACTGAGAAACGCAAAATATAGTACAAGAGATTACAATGGTGGGCCATCAGGAATGGCCATGGCAGGGAAGAATCCCCACAATTTGACAAAACCACACTCAAAACCAAAAATCGAACACTGACCTTGGAGCTAACCCAGGGAAACAGTTGGGGCACAAGAAAAAAGAAGGGGGGGCGTCCCCCCACCATGGAAAATAGAGGGGGTGGGGGGCACCCCCAATTGGCGGGTGATTTAGA
>MNCI01028702.1:255968-296227 GCA_015680685.1 Gnetum montanum | reverse complement strand
TGCTCCCCCCATTGCCCCCCTCCCAGATGAAGCTACGGATCAGCGTGTTAATTGCATTGATGATGGCGTTAGGGGGGGGTGGCAACAGTTTCCACGAAACGAGCGATTGCCATGAGGATTCCCGTTGCCACGAGCAGGCATCCTTTGCGGCTTAGGAATCGATTCGCCTAGTGACCCATTCTTCTCTCAATTTTTTCCACCAGCGGGCCCCAAGCCATGGTTCGCCCCCACCGGAAGAGGGGGATGCCCAGATAGGTGTCATTGCTTGTCCCTGGTAGGATATTCAAAATTTGCATCACCCGGTTTTTAACTTGTTCATCAGCATTAATGAAATGGGCTGAAGATTTGGTCCTATTGATCTCTAGCCCCAACTCGGCAGCCAGGCGGGATAGAGCAACGTTGATGCATCGTGCCTGTGCGACCATCGCCCTACTGAGTAGCATCGTATCATCCGCATAGTGTTCGGCCCGACATGCCACCCCGGCAATGTTCAAACCATCCACCCCGGATGTGCTGCAATAGTGTTGCATTAAGTCCATGGCGATGATGAAGAGGAGGGGTGAGAGTGGGTCCCCTTTCCTCAGCCCCCTACCTGGAGTTGAGAGGCCCCACAACCGCCCTCCACGTCAAAGGAGAAACTGGCCGAGGACTGCATGTGAATGCATAGCCAGATGAACTGCGGATCAAACCCCTTCAGGTGCATGATGGATTGCAATGCCTACCAACTGAGTGTGTTGTATGCCTTAGTGATATCAAGCTTGAGGCAAAGCCCGGGGAAGCCCGAATTTCGAAGCGAATGAAGCACCTCCTACATGAGGGGGATCTGGTCATGAATGGCTCGCCCTTGTACGAAACCCGCCTGGTTGATCCCCACAAGCCTGGGCATAAGCGGTACAAGCCTATGCACCAGAAGCTTGGAGAAGATCCGAATGAGTACGTTGCATACTCCGATAGGGCAGAAGTGTTCAGGGCAATGTGCGTCAGATTGCTTCGGAATGCACACAATGCGGGAACAGTTGATTTCCTTTCGGACCTGCCTCTTGGTCAGCATGAGATTGAACACATCTAGCATATTGGGTCCCACAATATCTAGAAACGTCTTTTCTTTCTTTTTAAAGTTCTCTCTCTCTCTTTTCAGCAATGGGTCATGAGTTCAATTCTCTTCATGATCACTATAAAAAAAATCAATGAAATATGTATATTCACAGGTTGTAGGTTCAATTACTAAATCAACAATTTTTGATATTTCAGAATTTAGATTTTGCTAGATCTCAGGTTCAATTCCTCTTGATAATTACAAAACATTCCAGCATAATATCTCTCTCTTTATCATTCAAAATTGTCATAAGATGTAAGGAAAGAGTTTTCAAAATAGATTCATGATAAGGGCAGTTTAAGATACATAAGATACATAATCAAATAAGGCACCTTCTTTTTCAGGTCATTAGTGATGTGAATTTTTCCATCGTCTTATGAGCCTTGAAAGTTCATCATGTGACCTTTCTACAGCCATGGAGAGGGTACTTATACTCTACTATTTTAAACTAAAAAGAGCAATGCATCACATTTAGATAAGATAAAATAAAAAAATAAAATATAAAGCTACAGTCTTTGTACACAATATCCCTGGTTTATGGGTCAGGTTCCTCCAACTTGATTCATAGGTCAAGTTCCTTAGTATGAGCATTTTTTTGCATCTCAACATACTTGTTTTAGCTCTTGCGGCACACCTTAGAGTATTGTCCTCTATGTTTCTTTTGTTTCTCAGCATCTTTGTTGAAATAGAACAGAAAATATTTTTTTTCCCATATATTTATTATTATTATTATTTTAAAACTTTCCCAGCATGTATTTTAAATCGTATTTCTTATGCATAAAATATTTAAACATTTAATCATAATACATATAAAAATTTGGTCAACAAATTTATTACTATTCCATTTAGCCATTTCCATCATAGTTCAAACAAAGCACACACACAAGTTGTCAACAAAACATGCACACAAACACATAGAAAGACTATTACAATTGTTAACACAAAAACTCAAGTGGTTTGTTACAAATGATGATGTGACTCATATAATGATGGGTTGACTATAGGGCCTACATACTTTCTTTTTTTATTAGACTTAACAAGTTATTGATTGGATGAAGCCTTGCCACTTCTCATAATCTTAAGGATTAATGCATCTATTGCATATTGTCTATCTTTAGTAGCATTGTGATACCTTAAAAACTAGCATTGACCAAAGTGATGGCTAGCATTTCCCATCACTTGCGAAGTTGGAAAATAAAACATTTGTGTGACTCACTTGTGTTAAGTTTTATTTTACAAGCAGCACCAACGAATGTAGTTGGATGTACTCCTTGCCCTCCACTATGTTTCCACCATACAAGGTCATTTAATTTATAATAGGTTTCAAACAATGGCTGGAAATAAAAAATATATCGATTTCAACAACTTTGCCTATGCAATGTGGCATTGCATTCCCACATTGAGGGCCATCCAACTCGAACAATTTGACCACCATTCAACTGTGAGTTGGGTTATCTTCGGGTTCTAAATTACACAAACAAGGCTTAGCACAACCATCATTTGTGGACTACACCTTGATATACCCCTACTAAGATAGGTGACCGGGGATTGTATGTGAGGTGGGTACCCAATTACAAATGGCGCTTGCATCATTGAAAACCTTAAGGAATTGTGCAACTCAACCCCCTTGGGTTCAATGGCTTAGGATATTAAGTCAAAGTAAGCATATGTACGGTTAGGGTTGGAGAGTGGATCTTTACATCCATGGTAGGGTGTATGCGAAATAAATAAACAATGCAACCCATTTATTTAAGGTATGAGTTTATTAATAAAATGATTAGTTAGTGATCCCTAAAAATACTACATGCTTCATACAATACACACCATTCAAATTGATCATCAACCTAATTACTAGCTGTGAGTTTAGGTGATTTGCTTATCTTAGGGCTTAAATGGCTTCTAATCATAATTCATGTGGGTTCATTTTATGGAAAGTAAATAAACATACATGATCACATATATATATTCTTTCTTCATTTTGCACAAATAAAAGAAGATAATTGCTGATAAACAAATAGGGTTAGCATACTGAAATAAGAAAAAACAAATAATATTTTACTTGTATGAAAGGAAAATCTAACTATGATAAAATGTACAAAACATTCATTATGTAATAAAAGACTTACTTGAAGGAGACTTCAAGGCTTCCAAGATTCAATATTCCCATCATACAATTCAAAGAAGTAGCTTAAATGCCATATAATAACTAGCTCACATCATAAAATGAAGAGAGTTACAATAGTTAGGTTTACTTCTCATGGAAATTCAACCAATGTTTTTCTCCAATTTCAGGCATCCTAAGTTTGGCAAAGAAAGCTTGAAAGTAGGTCCTGAATTTTTGGTAATCAAATCTGAGTTTGGGAGAAGAAGAAGGGACTGAAATAAATCTGAAATTATAATCATCAACACAGTTCATGGGAGTTGGGATTTAACAAGGCTTTTATTTTTTCAGGCCAAGTTATTTTTCAGGCTCTGCAATATGTGTAATTGGGAGATGAATCTTGGGAAATGGATTACCAGCCATTTAAAAATAATAATAACAGTAACTGTTCTTTTTATTCTGTCTAAAACAGCAAAAGGGCAGTCTCTAATATCTTTTCCAAAAAAAGAGAAACAGAGTGTAGATTCTCCTCTCCTCAACAAGCAATGAAACAGAGGGCTTGTTATTACCATTCTCTAAGAAATCAGAAAACAGCGAACAGTTAATAATAACCACCAAAAAAAGGAGTAACAGTATCTCCACCATGAATAGCCATCATTAAAAAAAAATAGAAATCTAATTTTTGGAGTAGACAATTAGCCAAATTTCATGTCCTCTTATGCCAAATGGAAAGAAAAAGAAACACCAAGCTTGAACACCATGATGGATTAACATGGTTCCAAACTTTGAAATCTTCATTTTTAAATTTCCCAGCCTTTTATGTTTTTACATTGAGAGAAATGTAGGCTTGAACAAAGGACCATTTAACAACAAATTGGGACATGACGACTCTCTTGAAAACCTCACAAAATTGGCCCAAAAATGCTCAACAAAATTAACATGTGTATTTAATAAAAGAAATCAAAAGTTCTCAGTATGCATAGCTTATTTTTATTTTTAAATGAGTACTCAATGGACCTTTTGGCCATCCAGCTGTGATACACCAAGTCTCTCCAACCCTATGGCATCTTGTAGCCCACACAAGAAGAACACCAAGTTTGGATAAAATGGTGGGGGCTAACCCCATCAAGCACCTCCAAGAACTAAGGCCTTATAGCTCACACAAGAGATCACCAGCCTTGGATAGAATGGTGGGGGGCATTTCTCTTTTAAAAAAATGATCACAAAAGCATGAGATACCAAGTGCACGACACAAAGAAGATGCTAACTTATAAGCTCAAAATATGCATGCCAAAAATTAGATTCAAAACTCATGGAAGACCACATGCATGACTTACAAACTCATAAGACAATCTCACATGCCCTTATAAAATAATCCTCACTTGTCCAAACCAGTACAACTTTAAACACCTACTAAAAATTTCTTTACAACAAGGGTTTGGAATACACATCTCTAATGTTGAATTTGGCCAATTTCGGGAGGGAGAAGACAGCTCAAGCTTGAGTTATTGTTCCACTAGTAGCCTCAAGAAATCAGCTTCAAACTGCAAGTCTAAGGAGCTGCCGAAATCTTCACAACAATAAGAGAAAACAATGAGAAAACAATCTCTTGAATCAGTCAAACAGTCCCAAAAAATCAGTTACAAAAGCCTCTAATTGTAGCAGCAAAATCAACCTCCCAGGAGCCCACAAGACCACTTAAGACAATCTAAGAGATGGCTAAGAACAAGCAATGAGCACTTGCCTCTCCTCACCTCTTAAACTGACATAGTTTTCCCTTCCTTGGCAAAGGTGAAAATGAGAGGAGACCCTAAGACTTGTGCACAAAGTTTAGACAATGGGTAAAGACTAGATAGCTCATTTTCCAAAAATCCTACTTGACTTGGACAAGCAAGCTCTCATGAGGGAGTGGACATGTGCGATTGACAACACTCAAGAGAGTCACATGATCCTTATTAAATAATTACTTTTGTCCCTTTTCCAACCATTAATATGAAATGGACAATTAGCATATTAGAAAAAAATAGATGTTATTATAAGCATGTCATAGAGCATACATCATTATCTCACATTGACTTTTCTTATGGCCCCACCTTTTTATCTTTTTTTAAGGCAGTTTTTACTTTATATGTTATGAGGTTTTTAAATTTATTTTTGACCTTTTATTTGTTTTTCACATTTCTAGTAAAAATCTTTGATACTAAACTTTTTGTCTATCCAACATGTTACACATGTTGAGCTGGTTGTAATGAGCATAAACATGCCATAGCTACCATGCTAAAAATTAATATTTTAATTTAATTAATTCAAATATGGTCCCATTGGGTACTTTTTTAATCATTTAACAATAAAATTTCAAAATCAAGGGCTTAAATTGAAAATTTGATTGTAGATCTATACTTTAAGTGTAAAATTGAGTTAGTCCACCAATTTGAATTTTGACATATTTTAATTAATTAAATATTCAACAATTTTTCAAAGTTTTGACTAAATGTCATATAAACCATGGATCCACATTACATTAATTTTCTAGTATTATTCTAAAATAATTCTAGACTTTGCCATGCTCATTTGTTAATAAAATATACATCTTTATATTTAACTTGAAATAATAAATAATTAAAAAGAAATCAGAGATAAATCCTAATTTTGCTTATGTCACCCAAACAAAAGTCTTCAAATTACTTAGAAGTGTTAGGTAGATACACACACATATAAAAGCTTTAAAACAAGTTAAAGTCCAAGTATTTAATAGAGTACTACGGTCACATGTACAAATGTACAAATGTGGGTTTTTACAACAATTCATTCTTTGGGAGCTCAACAGCACACTTTTCAATAGCTTAGTGCATTGCTTAACTCATTTTGAACCACTTTAGCAGCTGATTTCAGATATTCTTTAACTCATTTGTTGTAGTTAACGAACGTGAATACTAAATATTGCAGTAGAGCACAAAGAAACAACATGTAGTCTAGATTATATTTGAAACTTTTTGTAATATATATGGGAGTATAAACAATGAATTTATGCTGATGTTTTTGCTTGATGCAGTGTCATATTAATATGTTTAGAAATTTCTATTTTAAAGTTGAACATATTATTTTAAGATAGATTTTCAAATTTTTTGTCTTCTTAATTACATATATGTTTGAAAATGATTAAAAATTTAACATTTTTTAATGTTTTTTTAATATTGCAATTCCACGTGATTCCTCTGTAATTTGGAATCTTACAAATGAAAAAACGGTTTGCAATCCGATCTGGTCAAGTATGGTAACAACCATATGACACTTTCCTTCTTTTTTATGGAGATTGAATATTACAGCATATACTTATAGAATGGACAATACCTGAGAGGCTGCCTAAATACTCTTGCTTAATGCCACAACTATATCTTGACAGTTTACATGTGAAATTTTAAATGTAACTTTAATTTTTTTTAGGTTTATTCTTGTATCAAAAGTCAAAAAAAAAAAGTGTAATAAAGTGAGCATTAATGTCTGGTGCGAGGCAGAGATTTTTAATGAACAAGTTTGTTCATTTGATTTCTGAGTATGATACAACTAGATGAAATTACGTTTTTTAAATGGGTGTTCTAATATTCTTCATTTTACCATCTTTAGTCAGGAGATGATATCCTAATGAAGGCCTCACTTGGTTCTCTGGATTATATTGCATCTTTGTTCAAAAATGATGATGAATCTAAGAAAATAAAAGAGGCAGCATTTGATTCACCATTTGGTCAGGACCTTGTAAGAGCTGTGCTATCTGTTAACAATAAGGCAAGTTTTACGTACTTATTTTTGTCATACTTTCTAACAAGTTAAATCTTTATCAATCCATCATCAGAGTGCATGAAGTCTTGTGATCCGAAGGAATATTGTTATTCCTTTTCTAGATTTATCTATCAATTATTGGAAAAAACGCCATCAATTGTTTATTTGTTATACCTTGCTCTATTTATCATGATAATATCTAATCACTATGATTTTGTTATCAAACTGGCTTTATTATTACTTTCTGGATTTGGACGTGTATATGAAAAATTCTCAACTGTGTTACTGATCATTTTGGCAGTACTAAGAGTTTGAGTGAAATCAAAATGCAATTTCTAGCTAAATCTATTTAGGTCAACTTTTATAAATTTGTTAAAGAAGTGAGGTGACGTAATATAGTGAAGGGGAATTTAATTTTTCTGTTCAAGTTTATTGGTAATGAACTTAAAGCAGTCATTTACTCTTTATTTCCAGATCTGATTGTAATTGATTTCAACAGCTTAATATAGAAGGATCTTATCTTATATATTTAGCATCTGAGCTAAACCACCATAATCATACTTCAAACTTGCAACTTGTAGGCTGACGAACCAACATGATTACTAATTGAACTATAATCTCTTTGGTCAATGAGATGTGATTAAACTATCATAGGCTCATTATTTGATAGTCTCCATGTTTGCAAAGGCTCTAAGAATGATACTTATTTTAAACTTCATTTTTTCTTGTACTTATTTTCTTTCTCCATAAATGTGTGTGTCATGCAGGGACACTTCCTCACAAAAAAATCATGTTTGGGACATCCCTGGGACTAAGATGCATCCCCAAACATTTCAGGATGCAAATGGGATGTCTAGCATATTTTTGCGTTTAAAATGCACCAGAGATACTGATAACAACTCTTTGTTTTATCCTAAAACATTGTCAAAATAATTTGCTATCCAAATTGCACTGCAGATTTTGAAGATATCTCAAGAATAAAAAATTTCTCCATAAAATCTTAATACTCTGAAGCTAAATGCCTTAGACACAACCATTCTTCCTCATGTCATTGTTGTGTCACCGTGACATTTTGGAATAACCATGACGTCTCCAAATGCATTTAGGAACACATCCTAACGTCCTAGCATCCCTGAAACGAATGAAACACTGATATCCATCTATCTATCTATCTATCTATTGGTTTTCTTTTTGTCATCTAATTGAATAATATTGAAAAAATATCTTAAAAAGATTTAATAAGGATGATTGTAAGCCTGTGACAAGACCTTGTGAAACTAGGATGAAATTATGAGTTGACCAATGCCCAATGACAAATGAAATTGAAATTTTTTACTTATGTCCATTGAGACCCCTTGGATCTATTGGACCAAATTCAGAATTCTTTTTACAATTTTTTTTAAAATTTATAACTTAATGCTGCCCATTGGAATCAAACCTATGACTTGGGGTTACTAAGCCAAAACTTTTACCACTAACAAATGAAGAGAGGGAGCTCATGACAAAAATTTCATATGCTAATGCTATTGACAATTTGATGTGTGTTGACAAAATTTGAAAAGAAAGGGAAATCCTTTTCACTTTATTGCTTCTTGTTTACAAGTGGAGGTATATATAGAGATTACATAGAGAAAATCAAGGAGAAAATCTCTCCAAATCAACTGATTCTTGAAAATCAGCAAAATATCAATCAATCACTAACTACAAGTCAGCTGAGAGGGTAGTGTTGTTTTCTACTCAATTTTGTCACTTCCTCTCAAGGTGGTGAATAGACATTGTCCATTCCCAGCTTGGACACCAATGTTTGGAGAAGAGGATTGCAAAGTCCTTTAGTGAGAACATCCACAAGTTGTGAGTTGGAAGAAACATAAGGTGCACAAATGAGACCACTCTCGAGTTTTTCTTTGATAAAGTGCCTATCAATTTCAATATGCTTAGTCCGGTCATGTTGCACAGGATTGCGGGTGATGCTAATAGCTAACTTATTATCATAGTATAATCTCATATGTCCTTCCCATTGGACTTTTAGATCTTCTAGGATAATCTTTAGCCATAATAGTTCGCATATTCCTTGTGCCATTGCTTTGAATTCAAATTCAACATTGGATCTTGCTACTACATATTGCTTCTTGCTCCTCCAGGTGACTAGATTTCCTTTGACAAAGGTACAATACCCGGTGGTGGATCTCCTATATGTGACTAAGCTTGCATAGTCTGCATCCATATAAGCCTCTGATGTGAGTCTATCACTTTTCTTGAATAAGATGCCTTTACCTAGAGACCCTTTCAGATAGTGCAGGATGCTATAGACTGCCTGTAAGTGAACCTCCTTAGGATTGTGCATGAATTGGCTTACCACACTGACTGCATAGGCTATATTAGGTTGCGTATGTGATAGGTAAATAAGCCTACTAACCAATCTTTGATACATTTCTTTGTTGATGGCCACATCTTCCTTTGCTTCACCAAGTTTATGATTGGGATCCATAGGTGTGCTTGATGGTTTGCAAACTAATTTCCCCATGTCTCTTAGAAGATCTAGGGTATATTTTTGTTGGCTCATGAAAATTCCTTGCTCTAATCGTGCCACTTATATACCTAGGAAATACTTCAAATTTCCCAAGTCCTTTATCTCGAACTCCTTTGCCAAGTGCTTGCCCAATCTCTCTATCTCCCTATGATCATGTCTTGTTACTACAATATCATCAACATATACAATATCATCAACATACACAATAAGGGCAGTGACTCCCTCTAAATCAGTGTGTCAAATAAACAAGGTATGGTTTCCTTGACTCAGTTTGTAGCCCATTCCAATCATTACCTTACTAAACCTTCCAAACCAGGCCCTAGGTGATTGCTTCAAGCTGTACAGTGCTTTCTTTAATTTGCATACCTTGTTTGAGGCCATATTTCGATTATAGCCTAGTGGAATCTCCATGTAAATATCCTCTTCTAAGTCCCTGTGTAGGAAAGCATTTTTCACATCAAATTGCTTTAAAAGCCAATCATAATTAATTGTTAGAGACAAAAGGATTCTTACTGTATTCATCCTTGCCACTGGTGCAAATGTCTCCTGATAGTCTATCCCATACGTTTGTGTGTATCCCTTGGCTACCAATCTCACTTTGTATCTCTCTAGAGAACCATCAGCTTTGTATTTCATAGTATATACCCATTTGCATCCTACTGGTTTCTTCCCCTTTGGCAAGTTCACTATCTCCCATGTGTTGTTCTTCTCCAAGGCTTGCATTTCTACATTCATAGCATTTTTCCAATTTTAACAGTTTAAAGCCTCAGATACTATTGAAGGAACAGACACATTGTTAAGATTTGTGAGAAATGCTCTATGAGTTGAGGAACATTTGTGAAAAGACACAAAATGAGATATAGGATATAGTGGGTGATTGGTGCATTCTCTTTTTCCTTTTCTAACTGCAATAGTAAGTCAATATTAGACAAGGACTCAGTAGGAGAATTAGATGGGTTATGGTGTATTACCTCATTTCCAGCACTCAAGCTTGATGTTTGGACTTGCCTTGATTCTAGGTTTGGATGTTTCCTTCTTGAGTACACTTGAGGAGGACATGTGTCAGTAGTGGTTTCGTTACCTTCATCATTTTGTTCTGCAATTTGAGGAAGAGGAAGAGGCTCAGGCTTGGTTTGTGGTAGCAAAGGATAGGAAGACTTGGAAGACTTGATTATGGGTAGGTCAAGAAGAAAGAAATCCATATCTTCTACTACTGCTTGTTCCCTTTGAAGATAAGGTTGTGTGAAGTATAACTCAGTTTCAAAAAAGGTGACATTTGTAGAAACAAGGAATTTTTTGGTTGGTGGGTGATGACATTTGTAGCCCTTTTGGGTCGAAGAATACCCAACAAAGACCGTTTTGAGGGCTCTTGGATGAAATTTACCCCTGTTTTGACTGTGAATATGGACAAATGAAACACATCCAAATATCCTAGGGATAAGATGGTTTGTAGTACAGAGTGTTGGAAAAAACTGAGATAACACTTCTATCGGACTTTTTGAATGGAGCACTTGAGTTGGTAATCTGTTTATGATATGTGTAGTTGTAAGGACAGATTCTCCTAGTAATTTTTGGGGACACTTTTTTGAAACAAGAAAGCCCAAGCTGTAAAGAGAAGGTGACAATTTTTTCTCTCTGCCACTCCATTTTGTTGTGGGGTATAAACACAAGAGGACTTGTGGATGATTCCCTCCTTTTGAAAGAACGTAGTTAGTGTTTGGTTAAAATAATCTTTGGCATTATTTGAATGAAACCTTTGATACTGACTCCAAATTGATTTTTAATCATGGAATGAAAATTTGGGAGGACATCACTAACATCAGTTTTGGACTTGATTAAGAAAATCCAAGTGACTGTTGTGCAATCATTGATAAATGAAACAAACCATCATGCTCCAAAAATATTTGAAATTGGAGATGGTCCCCAAGTATCACTATGAATTAAATCAAATGGAAACAAGCTCCTTTTATTATTGATGGGAAATGCTGCACATTTGTGCTTTGCGAGTTCACAAGTTTTGCAATTAAACATTTCCTTTTCTAAGCCCTTAAACAAATGAGGGAACATGGTTTCAAGTATTTTGAATGAAGGATGTCCTAGTTTAAAGTGGTGAAGCCAAATCATGCCTTTATTTGTTGAATGACTTCTAGATAGGAGGGTTAGAGGTTGATTCCACTTACTGGCACTTGTCTTTTCAATCTTTTCAAGATAGTATAATCCTCCCTTGTCCTTAGCAAGTACAATCATCCTGCCCGAGTCCCACTCCTGAAATAGACAATAAGTTGGGAAGAAGGTTACTTTGCAATTTAGATCTCGAGAAAGTTTGGTTATGGAGATGAGATTTGTTAATAATTTTGGAACATGAAGAACATCTTTAAGAATCATATCATGATCAATTTTAACATTCCCTATACTGGCAATTGTTGTTGGTGATCCATTTTCTGTGGTAATTTTTCGATTACTAGGGTAGGGGAAATAAGAACTGAAATTATGAGTTGCATGTGTCATGTGATCTGTGGCTCTTGAATCGATGATCTAGGAGTCTTTAAAATACTAATAAGAGGCACTTAAACAATGAGAAACTAGAAGCTTACTTGAATGTACCAATGAACAGATACCTGAAGATTCTTCAAGAGCGACTAGAAGATTCTTCAATTTCTTTATCTCTTCTTTGTCAAACTCCCTTGCTTGCAGACCTTTCTCTTCTTCTTGTGAAGATGAGGCTTGGTTTGCTTGACCTTGAATTTTTTGCCTTCCACCCTAATTTCCCCATTCCTTGCTTGGTGGCTTTCCATGAAGCTTGAAGCACATCTCCTGCATATGCCTTGGTTTCTTGCAAAAGGTACACCACATGTTGTCCCTGTTTTCACAAGGTTCACGACCACTGAGTTTGAATTCTCCTTTCCCATTCTCTCCATTTTGCTGCTCCCTTCTTGGCCCACGACTTCCTCCATCAGTTAACATTGCTAAGGCATCAACTAGTTTTGATACTAACATAACATTACGCCTACTCTCTTCAGCCAATATAATAGAAATTACCTCATTAAGAGGGGGAGGTTGTCTTTGCCAAGGACTTGGACTCGAACATGATTGAACTCATTGTTAAGACCTACCAAAAAATCATAGGTTCAATCTTTTTCTATGAAATTTTTCAGAATTGTAGCATCCTCACTGCATTTCATCTGAATAACACAGTAGTGGTCCATCTCCTGCTAAAGTCACTTCAAAAGGTTGGCATAATTGGTTACAGCTTGATTTTCTTGTTTGATGGTGGTTGTCTTGATCTTCAACTCATAAATTTGGACAGCATCTTTCACTTTGGAGTAAGTCTGTCTCATGGCTTCCTAGATATCTCGAGCCGTGGGAAGAAACATGCATGTGCCACTTATTTTGTGTGACATCGAATTCCAAAACCATGCCATGATCATCGAATCCTCCTCATCCCATTTTCCAAACTTGGATCATCCTCTATTGGTCCCATGTTGAAGATGTGATCTGATTTTCCTTTGCCTTTTAAAATTGTTCACACCAACTGGGACCACTTCAAGTAGTTTTTTCCATTGAGTCGATAGGCTGTATTAATCTGCTGAAGGTCTCCTGGTTGTGGGTTGGTGGAGGTTTCCACTGGGTAGACAGTGATCTTGGATTCTTTGGATATTTTGGAAAAGAAAAAACATGGAAAAGAAGAGGATTACAGCAATAAGGAATGAATTACCCAATTGGAAACGTCAATGAAGACCGTAGTAGGAAAAGAAATACGGCAATGAAGGCTGATTCAAAACCTAAGGCTTTGAGACCATTACAACATTTGAAAAGAAAGGGAAATCTTTTTCACTTTATTGCTTCTTGTTTACAAGTGGACGTATATATAGAGATTACATAGAGAAAATCAAGGTGAAAATATCTCCAAATCAACTGATTCCTGAAAATCAGCAAAATATCAATCATCACTAACTACAAATCAGTTGAGAGGGCAGTGTTGTTTTCTGCTCAATTCTGTCATATACAATGGTTGATACTAACTTGATATTGTGTATATTGCTAGAGAACAAAGTAGGTTTATATCTAATCCAGGGAGACAACATTGGATTGTTATGAAATAAAGTTTTTAGTATCTTTATGGTCTTGTGAACTTTGGTATTTGTCATGAAAGTGATTCACCCTTTTTGCATGATTATGTGATAAAGATTGGGGTGATGATTTAAATAAATGGAAAATCAACTAGTGGGTATGTGTTTAAACTCTTTGGTGGTGCTATCTGATAGAAAAGCCAGCTACTTTTTTGCATAGCCTAGTTTACTATTGAAGCTGAATATGTTGCTAAGAACCTAGCCAGTCATGAGGCAATATGACTTTAGAAATTGGTAGTTGAACTTGGAATCAATAACAAGACTATGAAAATTGTTGGTGCCAAGAATCCCATGCATGATAAGACTAAGCATATTTTTAAAATATAGTATTGTTACATTACAAGAGAGATAGATGAACAAAGGATCCTTTTGGAAAAGATTAAAATAGAATGTGATTAAAAAATTCAGTATTTATGAACACAATTAGGTGGGCTTCATGGCATTTTGACCTATAAGAGGGAGAATTGTAAGGAAAGTGAAAGCAAACTACCATTCACATGAGTTATCTTAGTATAATTGTACTTGGAACTATAATGTTTTTTATAACTTCATAATTGTTTCAGTTTTCTTGTCTACAGAAAAGTTTGTGTAAATGGTTATTTATCTTAAGTTCTTATTTACTGTTAACATTCAGTTTACACTCAAGTTTACACTACGTATTCATTTTTACCCAATAAAAGACTTTGTGTTTTCTTCTTGATTTATGTTGATGTGGAAATTTAGACCCTAAGGCAAATTAACACACAATGCTCAACAATACACGATTTCACAAAGTTATGGCCTAGGGTACTTTGCATATGGGTACAACTAGCCTAGGAATAATCTTAGTGAAAGAGGAATGTGACCTATAATTTAAAAGAACATCAGATTTGAGAATATTACATTACATGCAAGTGGAAATATTGAAGGCGAAATGACTTAAATCAATAATAGATAATGTCACATTACACAAGCATGAACATGAATATGGGGAACCCTTAAAAAAGGAAAGGAAGGGACTTAGCAGATTAGTTTTCAATCCATCCACTTCTTTGGCTATTGGAAGGTTGATTCTTGACGGGAAACATTAAAAAAGGAAAGGAAGGGACTTAGTGGATTAGTCTTCAATTCATGTGCTTCTTTGGTTGTTGGAAAGTTGATTCTTGACCTCCTCTTGAAGATACTCACGATAGGATTGGATAGCCTAAGTTAGCTGTTCGGTATGATCCTCAAGCTCTGTAAGATTGATGATTGCTGCTTCCTTTTCAGCTGGGATGTCACCTCAACCTTTTTCCTAGTCCTTTTCATGTTGGAATTTAAGGGTTAACCTTTTCAACCTTTTACATAATCTCACCTTGATGGCTTTTTGTTCTAGCCAATTCGAGGGAGTAGTAGGTGGACTAAGGCTATGATGGGATAGAGGGGTATATGATGGGGAAGATGTTGAGGATAGAACTAGAGAAGGGAAAGGACAAGGGAAGAAAGAAGAAGCCTTTTTCTATTTGCTTGCTGATGATTTTTTTTGCCAAGTGTGGTGGAGTAGAGATTCCCCAGATCTGAATCTCCTTGTATTTTTAGCATGAATTTAATGATGTTTTAGCATGGTCCTATAAAGATTTAAAGGTTTATAATCCATTTATCATGACCCACACAATACTAGTTAGGCCTAAAGCTAAACCTTTTAGACAAAAATGAAGACCAATCAATCCTAAAATCGAACCTTTAATGAAAAAGGAGATTGATACACTCTTTGAATCTAAAATCATATATCCAGTTAGACATTCTAGTTGGGTTTCAAACTTAGTTCCCATACATAAGAAATTAGGAGAGATATGATTGTGTGTTGACTTTAGAAATCTTAATCCATCTTGCATTAAGGATAACTATCCACTTCCACTTATGGAGGAGTTACTTCAAGTAGTAAATGGTGCACAAATGTACTTGTTCTTAGATGAAAACTAATAAAAACCCCACAAAGAAACATGTTTGGCAAAAATAAAATAAGAAATAAATGGACATAGAAATACTAAGGAAAATGAAAAAACCCAACAAGAAATTGGCTCTAGGATTATTAAGAGCATAGCTGAGAGAGAACTACAATGCTAAACTTAGTTAAGATGAATGAGAGGAAAACACAATGCCTTTCACACATTGTTGCTCGGTTATTTAACTATTAGGTGAACATGAATAAACATTGTAAAATAAGTGTGAATTGGATATTAGCAATAAATGAGGAGGAAAGATTAATAATAATTTACATGAACTTTTCTATAGACATGTAGTTAAATAAATAATAAACACTGCAGTATATGACAAGATAACTGACACAATAATAAAGTTAGAGAAGACATAATAGTTATAACAATAATAAAGTTATAAAAGACATAATAGTTATAATTGTATTGAGATAACTCGTGAACGATAATTTGCCTTTACTATACCATCTCGATCTTGCTTCATGGCAGTTTTACACCACAATTTTTTTTTATAAGTATTAACTTTATCATCATATTAATGGGATTTTCTTTTGTTTTAATCATTTCCAGGAGAATGTTTTGTTTATTTATTTGCTTTCTAATATAATGATACGGTATTTCAATTTGTTTGGTTCTACTGTGGCTTTCTTGGATATGTATGTTGCACTTTGGTGAAGCAAAGTTGAGCAGCCAATATCAAGTTAGGAGGAAATTTTATGGTCTTACAATTTCTTTTTTTGACATAGTGTAAACAATCATCATGGAATGGTTAGTCAATAAGTACATAGCTTGAAAAAGCACAAAATGGTTTGCAAACAAAGAACTTGGAAAGATGTTTTTTTTTTCTTCAAAAAAGTTCACTATCTATAATGACCGGAAGTGATTTCAGGTTTTAACGTTGCAAGACTAGATGTGGGCTAGCATTATGTTCTTGAGCATAAGTTTTAGCATGCTACCATCCATAGCCTACATGTTAGGTTTTTGCAAGATGTATTGAATCATATTATATTCACCATGAATTAGCATTACAATTAATGGCTAGTTGAGATGTGGTGGGCATTCGGGCAACAAGTAACAGTTAGTCTTAAATAATAAAAATAACTAGTTTTATGGAAAGTACAAATGGATAGATTTAGGGAAAAAAAGGAAAAAAATTTAAAAGGTAAATCAAACATAATTGAACACACAACTTCTTATATACAAAGGCAACGAGCTTGTAAATAGAGTCATCATTAGTAATAAACCTAGAACATGTTAAGTAACATTTAAAAATTATTATTAAATATTAAAAAAGGGAAAATATTAAACTAAGCAAGATTTTGAAGTAGATTTTAAGATTGCTTAATTTTTGTTAGCGTAAGCCATCAAGCTAAGTAGGTAAAATAGCCTTATTAACAATATTAGAATAAAATTTGATTTTAAGAGTTTCTTTAATTTTTCTATTTTCAAAGTTTTCATTACAGAAAGAGCTTCACTGTTATCTATTAAACCATTACAACTTTGGACACGAGATCTTTGTTAATAAAGAGCTAACACTGAAGATTACGGGAGCACCCAGATCATAAAACAGCCCAGGAGATAAAAAGATTAAACAAAGCCAACAAAAAGCTACCAACAAAAACCTGCGCTGACTGTGTACAATCTTGTTTGCCAGGATCCCCTCATGCAAATCATTAGGAACCAACAAATCTAACATTTCTTGAAGGATCAGTTTATGATTCTTAACCACTTTAAGGTTGTTGCTTGGGATGCCCAGAATGAAAAATTTTAGTTACAGAAATCCTTTTAACAACGAAAGCTCCATTTACGCATCTAAGTGTGAATGATAATTTCATGGAAGTTTTTATAATAGCCATCAATTTCTTCCACAAGTAATGCAACTAAATTGATGTCCACTCAATGAGAGCTCCTTGCAAAATGAGATAAGGGTTCCATTGTTCATTAAAAAGGAAAAAGCTATTGCCCTGAACCCAAATTGCATGTAGAATTGAGGAGAAAAGGGTTTTAATTTTCTATCTTTTTTATTTTTCTTTTGGGTTCAACCAAGCTTGAACAATATCATTGAAAGAGGAACCCTGTAGCTGCTTATTCATGATATTTCGAACCTCATCATGTGTCCCTTATTGATGGACATTGAAAAAAGCAATGGTCTAATGATTTGAATGATACCCACAATACATTGAAATATCTTGTACAATTAAACTCTTATGATGCAATAAAACCTTCATTGGAAGTTTACTAGAGACATTTAGAGATACGAATAATAAGGAATCTATGGTGGAATCCCTAATGTTAAGGTGGGCTCGAGGACCTTATGTTTCAGAATACTAATAGCTCTTCACCAAAACTTCTGAAATCTACCTAATGAGCTAGGGCCAAAGATAAATATGCATATGCAAGTTTTTATGCACCTGCCTCTCCCCAAGAAGCATGAACATTATCTACTTTAATGTTATGTAAAAACAAAGTT
Source organism: Gnetum montanum (assembly GCA_015680685.1). Classification (NCBI taxonomy): domain Eukaryota; kingdom Viridiplantae; phylum Streptophyta; class Gnetopsida; order Gnetales; family Gnetaceae; genus Gnetum; species Gnetum montanum. The sequence goes on along the minus strand of MNCI01028702.1, from coordinate 278,168 downwards.
TTTAATTTTTTTACATGCCTCCAAATAGGACATGCCTTGGTAGGCCCCGCAATATGAAAAATTCTTGATCCAAATACTTATACGTGCATAATTTGGACCTAGTGTTTATCTCCATTGGAACAAGTATAATGACAGTGCTTGAAGGACTGAATGTAGGAGCTAGAAACCTTATGGAACACCTCATTCTAAATAGAAACCTTCATCTAACCAAAAAAACAAAGGTATACCCAAATATTTGGTAGGAAGCTAATAAATTGAAAATGGGTAAATTTAGGAAAACCAAATGCTAGGGTGATGTTATTAATTTTAGCTTAGGATATCTGAAAACAATTCTATTATTCTATTGTTCAACCAACTATTCTTTATGGGTGTGTTATACATAGTCATGTTGTAGCAAATAAATATTGGAAACAGATAGAAAAAATTCAGAAGCTTTTCTTGTTCAATGAATTCAAAGTGAAGAGATATTATGCTTCTTGAAGTAGAGATGATGCCCTTAGAAGTTGAAGTTATTTGTTAGTGTATAGCCTACATTCATAATCTTTTTGATTTCTCATTGGAAAAATACTCCAAAAACATGATGATGGAAATCAAAGATAAAGGATTGTTTCACGAGGGAGCTTTATAGTTTATTAAATAAAATATTCAAGAGTACATTGTTTATTCTAATCCTAAGTAAGTTCACAATTTTGTGAAACAAATAGTATTTCAAAAACTTTGGGAAAATGTAGAAGGACAAACATTTTTATTTGAATAGTACCAGGGGAAAGCTTAATTCAAAGGCAGACTATTTATTTGCTGATATTCCTTATTATTTTTGTGCACAATTAGTAGAGCAAGAATGAGATGTCATCATCTATGAGTTGAAATAGGTAGATGGCTCAAAATTCTTTATGAAGAATGAATATGCTAAGTATGCAATACAAATAACATTGATAATGAACATCATGTTTTTCTGCAATGTTCTACATTTGAGCACATTAGACATAGGTGGTATATTACAATTGTAAATTTGGTTCATTTGTTCCAGATTTTACAAAAACACTTTGTAATTTTCTTAATGATGTTTTCAAAACTCATAGCTTGTACATTTCTATTGTCCAATAGATCTAGAGGGTCTACAGATGTAATAAGTTTTAATTTCAGTTTCAATAAGACCAAATTTCTGATGCTACCATATAAAATTTCCCAAACCTGCAAGGAGAAACAAATAAGGGAAAATAGGGTTCCCTTGAGGAAGCCCATTTTTGCCTGTATATCACCTACTTGTGAGCCATTAACCAACAAGGGAAAAGATGAAGCTTTATAGCACTGTGCCAATTTTCTCAACACGTGGTCTAGAAAACCAAATCTTTTCAGCATTGCATCCATGTAAATCCAAAAAATTTTACCGTAATCCTTACCGACGCCCAATTTCAAAACAAAACGAGGATTCTTCTGGTAGTGGGCAGAGTGGGGAATTTCCCAACTGAGAAGCACTTGGTCCATAATAAGCCCAAATTTCTGATTCTACCATATAAAATTTCCCAAACCTGCAAGGAGAAACAAATAAGGGAAAATAGCGTTCCCTTGAGGAAGCCCATTTTTGCCTGTATATCACCTACTTGTGAGACATTAACCAACAAGGGAAAACATGAAGCTTTATAGCACTGTGCCAATTTTCTCAACACGTGGTCTAGAAAACCAAATCTTTTCAGCATTGAATCCATGTAAATCCAAGAAATTTTACCGTAATCCTTACTGATGCCCAATTTCAAAACAAAACAAGGATTCTTCTGGTAGTGGGCAGAGTGGGGAATTTCCCAACTGAGAAGCACTTGGTCCATAATAAGCCTACTTGAAATAAAAGAAACTTGCTTAGGAGAAACAATGGAAGGCAGAACACAACTAATTTGATTAGCCAATTATTTGGAGATAAGAGGCTTATATGTTTGAAATCCCTGATATTTAGAAGTATCAATTTTCTTAGGAAGGAAAGAAATGCATGTGACATTTAACTCATGGAGAATAGAATCTATTTGCGAAAATTCAAAAATAAAGTTATAAACATCTTTCCCAACAAAATCCCAATATACCTTAAAAAACCCATCAACCTCAGGAGCCTTATAGATATACTATGAACCATAGCAAATATCTCCTCAGCAGAGGCCGGAGCATTGAGAATATGAATGACAACATGAGAAAGAGAAACATCCAAAGAGCCAATAACTTTGTCTAGTAAAGAATGGTCAATCTCAACACCAACTCCTAAAAAGTTTGATGAAATTTAATTGCAGTGTTGACCATCTTCATCAAATCATTGGTAAGAGTACCATACTTTTCTAAATGCACAATTCAAGGCTTGGTAAACTGAAAAGAAGCATACTGATGAAAAAAATTAGAGTCATTTTCTATCAACCATCTAAACTTTGATCTTTGCTACCAATATTTAAATTCACCCTTTTGTATTTGACAGTGGGCAGAATGAAGTTCTGGTTAATGATTCTTAGAATTTAATTTTTGTAACTTGCAAAGTAGTATTTATGCTAGGATAGTAGCTTTTAACTCATTTTCCAGGGGATGTTGCTTTTAAAGAGTCAAACCACATGTTTTTTTTCTAGTTGATTGCTTCAAACATCTGCCCAAGACACTGAACTAGCACTAATGAGAGGTAGCTCAAGTGGTCTGCTTGAAAGCGATTTGCAGGCAAGAGGTTGCTAGTTTGACTCACACTTGAAACATTGTTATATTCATCTCTAATTCTTTTAATGTATCATGTTGGCTATATGTTTTGTGGTACCTATAGTCAAATTGTTTTGGGTTTTGACGACCTGGAAAAAAATAGAAAATAAAAAGGGAAAAAAACCTCGTCTCCTTTGAACTGGCACTTTTCATTTGAGAGACTGAAAACTTATCAAGTTACGTTGTGGAAACTTATTGCCATGATTTATTGTGCCATACAAATAAATGAGTTTGATGGACTAATTGCCTATGGTAAAGAGAGCTGGAACATGGATATTCTAATTTAACATAATATTCCTTAGAGTATTTAGAAACTTATAAGAGTACGTAAACATAAAAATGTCAGAGTTGCAAGTGTGAATACAGCCGTTGGAAAATATGGCACTTATATAAGGATTGTCGTGTTGAGACTCGATGCTTATCCTGCCAAGCACGGCCTGAGGAGGGTTGATGGATGAGCAAAACCTAACCTCTTCCAGTGGCTGGTACCAGACTCGAACCTATGTTTTCTCACTTGAGAATAAGTACTTGATTATCACTCCAAATATGGCACTGATATATTATGCTTAAATGCAGATATTTGTTATTTACGATTAATGTATTGGGTCCTATGCACCTTGAATTTTTCCCTTACTATTAACAGCATTTTTCTTGCTTTCTACCGCATACTGCTACGTATGGCAACATGTGATTGCAGATATGCATTTTTAAATTGACTTTTATCAATTACAGTCAAATAAACATATAATTGGGTAATTGCTTGATTTTTCTTTTAAATGGTTGGATATGTTTCATCATAGGTAACACTTTTTCACTTTGAGGATAAAATACGGCCTGGTGCTGCGGATGCCATATCATTATTAAAAGACAAAGCTAATCTTCGCTTGATGATGATGACTGGTGACCACTCATCAAGTGCATTGCGTGTTGCAAAGGCAGTTGGAATTGATGAGGTTTACTCTGGTCTTAAACCTGAAGATAAGCTTCATCAAGTGAAGGAGCTGTCACGTGATGGAGGTTGGACTTATATTGGTGCTGTACTTGTTTATATTCATCCTGCAATGGTTTGATGATTTTTCATGTAAAATTTTTTATAGCAGTATATTAGACTAATGATTTAAATTAAACATTTATTGGTAATGCTGGTGCTTTGCTGTTCATGACCATGGATTTTTTTATAATGCAATGGTAAACAATCATAGAAGAGGTACATTCTTGTTTCTAAAAAGTGAAGATTTACATGCAAAACTTGAATTTCTGGCATAATTGTATTTCTATGCTTTTCCATTTTTTTGTGAAGACTCTGAAATCAGATTTGACACACTGGTTTGGAATAACTTCCACCAGGCTTTTCAATGGTTGATATATTGTGTTGATAAACAGCTGGGGGTTTGATTATGGTTGGAGATGGAATAAACGATGCGCCTGCCCTGGCTGCTGCAACTGTGGGAATTGTGCTTGCACAACGTGCCAGTGCAACTGCAGTGGCTGTGGCAGATGTTTTGCTCCTACAGGACAATATAGATAGGGTACCTTTTGTTGTTGCAAAAGCTCACCAAACAACTTATCTTGTAAGACAAGTTTTTGTGATATTAACATTCTTGTTCTGTGGCATTTTACCTGCAGCCATTACTTATTTCCTTAACACTTTCCTTTTGCAGGTGGGGCAGAGTGTTCTTCTTGCTTTATCATGCATCTTATTTGCTGCTCTTTCCTCAGTACTTGGTTTTCTACCTTTGTGGCTTACGGTAATTTTATGAGATTATCATATTTTCTTCTTAGTGTATAAAGAAATGAACTTTATAATATTATGTATAGCCTTTTCAGTTTCTTATGATACATTATGTTAATATCTGGTCTGATGGTTTTCTCTTTCTTCTTCACTACATATTTGAGTAAATATATGTTTAATTTGTAAACAACAACACAAACATATTAAATCTCCTAGCAAGGTATCTCAGTGAGTCTTCAATCAAGTTACAAAATATTCAAGAGTCTGTAGTCTCTGAACATTCTTTGATGAGTGTGATTTGGCCTCTCGAAAAAATATTTGATGAGCTTCTAGATAATGGACGTGCGTCTGCTGTGTAATAAGTTGCCAGCTGTAGTCTGGCCAGATGATGAAGATACACGATGAGCCTTGTGACATAGACAACAGTAGCATCAAGGGCTTGTGGTTGGGCTACGAGGGAACAAACCAAAACCCGTATGCTTGGTAAGAATTGAGGGTGCCTTTTTACATGTATCATCCATGTCTGGAAGGCCACTGCTTATCATAATTTCTATCTGGTTGCTTGGGTGTAGCTGAAAATTTGGTTGGCAACAGCTTGCTTGTTTCACTAGATTCAAGCATGCTGGGCTAGCATGTCGTTTGTAGGCACAGGTCAAATTTCATATTGAACAAGTAGGAGCATGGAAAGTACCAATATAGGTTGTGCTTGGGTGAATGCCAGGTGCTACTTTGCAAAATACAAGAATCGTTTATCGTTTTTTCTGTAAGGGATAGAGATTATTTTGTTTGTCGTAAAGTTTTGGAATACCACCTGGAATTTCTTAGGGATTCTAGAGATCAACAAACCGAAATGATAAAGGTCTTTTCTTTTGTAATAACGACTCTTTTTCTTCGGTTTATATACAAATGCAAGCATATACCTGTTGCAATAGTTATTCTAGCCACTTGAACAGTTACAGAACATTATGCCCGAATTCATGTTGCAAGAATAACTCTTTTTCTTCTTCTCTAATTTAAAGTTTCTAAAATTATGCATAAACAGGTTCTCTTGCATGAGGGTGGCACTCTTGTGGTATGTGTTAACTCTGTACGTGCTTTGAAGGATCCTACATCATCATGGTTTTGTGAGTTAAAAGGAATTGCAACCATCCTGAAAACTTCAGTGTCAAACATAATTGACTCAATCCTTTTCAACAGTGTCCAAGCAGCTCCTACATAATTCAGTTGCACCTACTTTCTTCTCCAATATTTCTTGTATGTTATGTTGCATGTTTCTTGATTCTCTTTACTAATTTCATTCAACATACTCTCCTCTAAAATGCACTGTATCATTCAGTATTTACAATTTTGGAACTTGGTAATGTTTGTGGTTCTATTGAGATTAAACATTTAAAGGCACACAAAATGTGCTTTTTATTATCTTTTGATGATTGCACCTTCAACAATAATGGCGATCACCATGCCTTGAAGCATGCTAATGTTATATCAGCTTTGTACCATAGCATAAAATGAAATAAAAAGTTCATTTCTTGATGTATTGTATTTAAGTTGTACAGTAACAAACTATGCCATATAAAACATGTTTTCTATGCACATTCGAAAGTTTTGGGGTATCTAATTATTGTATAATCTACATTATGACCACTAATATATTGAGAAACTGAAATGCTTTTTTCAAGACTTTGGCAAAAGGAGGCACTCTGTATCAGTCTATGATTAGATCATCTGCTTAAATGAATTTAACTGGTTTTAGCAAAGAAACATTCTTCTCTGGTGTGGTAAAAGTAGTGTTTTCTTTGATATAAAACTTTTGTGGTAGCAATTGTGTGTGTGTTTTTTCAAAATTCTTCTGATTTATGAAGGTGAAAAGTTTTCATGATAGGCAAGTAAATTTGCCAGTTTTATCATAGATTGGACACCAAGATGAAAGATGATTCCTTGATTTCTTGATCTCTGCTGTTGAAACTCTGACATTGAAAAAAGGTGGATAACATTTAAGTTGCATAGAGCAAACTAATGGCAACATGGTGAAGGAAGCTAAAGTTCTTATGGTTTGCATTTTCCGTCGTTAGGTTTGAACTGACGATGAATGTAAGGTCGTAAAAACAGCTCAACTGTTCAACAGCATTGTACAAGGTAGTAAAAATGCCTACTTGTTTAACAATAATTTAGTGTTTTATAAACCACTTGTGAGCTATATTTGCATGAGATCCAACTTAAAAAGTTACATAGTAAAAGAAAGGCAAAGGTTGCTAAAATTAACTAATTTTATGCAAACGAAAGGCTCTAGGAAGAAAGGGTTTTATTTGATAAAGACTTCATGTTTTATTTGGTAGATCATGTATACAGTGCATCAATCGTAAAGGATAAATAAGGTTTAAAGATTTTATTGAAATACTACAGGAAGGTTGCTTAATGATTTGCTGTTTAGTTCTTAGGCAAAAGGCTATATTCTTCTGTAATTCTAATTTTTGGAATATATCACGTTAGGTTTTAGCATCCCAAAAATTAAATTGAAATTATTGGTGATTATTTCTAAATTTTAAAAGGAAAAAATCTGAAATTTTAAGCTTGTTTCAACCTTTAGTATGCACTACCAAATTCTAGTAACTATCACTATAGGGTTGGTCTTATAACCAAGATGACACTTTAGGATCCTATAATTGAAGTTTTATTGCATTTCTAGATCTATTAGATAGTAAAAAGCAGAAACGTAACTGTTATGAGTTTTGAAAAAAAAAAATCATTAAGAAAATTACCAAATATTCTTTACAATACTTAATACCGAAACTTTACCTTCCACAAAATTATCAAATAATACTTAATATCAAAACTTTACCATCACAAACACTCTAACCAAAATGAGACCACTACCATCACTATGTATAATTTATAACTTATAACCATATTGTAGATACATTATGGTCACAAGGTCATCCAATATTCTACGTAATGCCTTGATATGCATTTTCCAAGGTATCCCCTAAGGCACCTTATTTAGGGGCATAACTTATGTGGAAATAGTCTATTACGTAAATGATTAGACTAACTTTTTAATAAAGAAGATATTCAGCAACTTATATTTTAGAAAATATCAAACACTATAATATAAAGAGACCATAATGCATTGAGTAAAATAAAGGTAAATGAACACCGTGGATTGTCCGGGAAACAAAGTGGGAACAATGGGATAAGCATTGGCAACAATGACGGAGTAATTGTCTCAACCATCCATCACTTCTTAATTGTTAATGCAAAGAAGATAATACCCTCTTTATTCTGCAAAGTCCCTCCTTGATATAACCCTTGGAAGAACAACTTGCACAAAGGCAACCATTAATGTGGACCTCAAGCTTCTTAATGTTTGCAAGTGCTACCTTTATTAAGGGTGCCACCCCACTCCTTCTAATCCTTATCTACTATTAAATTCTAAGGATAGTTTCTAAAATCATTGACATAAGTTCTTCTCAATGGCTTCATGTATGTTGAAGCTAATTAGGAGATAAAATGATTGAGAAACTTTGTATAATGGAAAAGGGAAGTGTAGGATGGGAGGATACATGGGATGGAATTGTTGCTCGATGGAGAGGGAACAGGAGAAAGTTTTGCTAAGTAAAACATAAAAATTTGTATTATTTAAGTAAGGTTACACATCTTATATTTAATACCTTCCTTAGTTACTTAAAACTTTGCAATCAATAATTAGCAGGCTAAAATCTCAATTAATTACTAAAATCAAGTAAATGTCATAGATGAATGTGAGAAAATTAAAAGGGATTAACCAAAGACTCAAAATGTGCTACAATGTTATGGTAATATTTGCAACTTGGCCAGGGCTAAACTACAAGTGTAACACATACATTAAATAGAATGACTGGGTAATTGTAATTAGCTTAAGAGGGATAAACAATTGTTTGAAATATCAATGAGAAGCCTTGACATTTTCTTTCCTTCGGATCATTGGTTCTAGGGTGTTTTTACTAAACCATCTAAAGAAGCCTTAAAGGAATTTTGTAGAGATTGATGAGGCATTTTATTTTCTTCCCTTAGTAACTACAACTTCCCAAGTAACCTGGGACAATAGTCACAATTTTCCTACCCTAAATATAATATTCTTTTCATACACATCTTTTCATTTCAAATTAGATATATATTCTTTGGCAATCAATTTTTGGGTATTAGAGAATTCCTTTAGTTTCTTTTTTAAGTGCCACAAGTGTAGGACCTCTTTGACCCTATTGGAGTAGTAATTTGAAGCTCTGAGCATTGTTATATCTTTGTAATGTAGCTAGTTGTTGTAACTTTTGTATTTTACATATGCGGTTTTCAATTTCTTATTGCAACAATTGTATTTGCTTATGCCTCATTTTTAATAGGGTGCTAACANAAATAACACAACATGATGTAGCAAAATTTCTTACCACTAACATTAATAATTAAATAAAAATAAATATAAGAAAATGGAAACTAATACAAACCCCAAAATGTAAATGTTGAAAGATAACATAAATTGCACTAGAGTAACTATATATTTATATTTTGGTTGAGAGGATCTTTTCCTTTTACAAAATATCAAATCATCCCCACACACACTCATATTATGATCAATTTATGTTATTTATTGGGACCAGAAACCTTTCCCTTTTCAGCTAAGACCAAAATATATTATTTATTATGACTAGGAAGCTTTCCTTTGGCATTATGACCAACAAAAATTATTTACCATGACCAAGAAAGATCAATTGGTAGTTGGCCTCTCAACAAAATAATTGGAAAGTACGTAAAAATACGATTCCAATGACAATCATTTCATCTCAATCAAATTTCTAGAAATAAAGTTATATTTGAATTTTATTAATAAAATAATATATTTAACATTAAAATAATAATATATAATAAAATAGTATTAGTTTTCTTTCAAATGTATAGTGTACACTAAAATGAAAGATGATCCCTACAACATCTTCATCAAGATGGCAAAGACAAAAATTTTATAACTATCATTGTTTTACTATTTATTACAAAAGTGGGTACATGGCTTAAATATCTAAAATCTATACATGTTTTTTTATTTTACAAAAAATATAGAAAATACAAATGTTATTCTTAAAGTCTAAAGCATCCATCTTCTTCATAATTAAGCCACCAACCATCCCATGACCCTTTTCTAGCTTTTCATTAACTACTCTAGGCTCTCTACATTAAAGCGTAGGAGTAGGTAAGAAAGATTATATTATTTTCCTATCCATAGAGCATGTAAGGTTTTTAGTGAAGTAGAGGATTCTAATAAAATATTTAAAATGTTCCAAACTCTAGAAATGCCACAAAAGTTCAAAAAATAGAAATATTTTAGATTTAATCTAGGAATGTTTGAAGGATAGGTAATGGCTTATTGTCAATATTGAAGCAAACCAATAGGCCTTGGAATAACCTTAACTCTAACATCCAATCATACTAAGTGATCTAAATTGAGTCTCTAATGATCAACTCTTGGCAATAACCTCACTGCTAACATCTTCAGCAACCTATGGTATACACCTCAAAAGGATAGGTCTTGACTATGGTTCATTGCACACCATTAAACTCAACTACTCAGTGCCATAGTCTTGGCAAAATCTCAAGTTGCGAATGCACTTGTGAATCAAAATCCAAGATTGTAAATCTAGTTACCTTTGTTCCTATGAGGTGGGACTCACCAAGGAACACCTCACTATTGCATGTAAATAGAAGCATATCAAAGATTCATGGTTCTTACTACTAATGTGTGATGAAGTAACCTTATGCCCAATCATATGAATCATAGGTGTTCACGCATGATCTGGTTGAATTTCATGGACTAGACTAGTTGGATGTCTTAGATAACTAAGCACTACGATGTTGATTTTTTTCTTCCTGATCACACTTGTGTGAGCTTAAGTTGTATGGTTATGTGTGATCGAGCCATATGATTATATTTTTTATTATTAAAATATTAAAATAATAACCTTTTTAATCTAATTGCGTAAAAGGGATCTAATCTAGCCTAAGCATGGAGCATATGTTCTTGATTTATCGTACATATACTAAACATGTACTAACACTATTATGTTACCGATGTTTTACTGTTGGGCATACCAAGTAATCTGCTACTAGGAATGCCAAGTATTAGTAAGTTTATGCTTGAAATCGGTTGTACCCATACAAATTCGCTAAGCATAATGGAATAAAATATTTAACTAATTGCATGGAAAGTAAAGGAACAATTAAAGGAAATTGTAAGAAAGTAACTCAAAGTGCTAGGCCAAGTGCTGCAATGAACAAAATAAATCTTGATTCTATTTCAATCATGCAAGTGTGTCTAGCTACAATAGGTACTTGAATGAAACTCCATGCAATCTATTCACTTTATATTACAAGGTATCATTGAGAAAAATATTGTTTCATAGGAGAAAACTGCAAGAGTATGCCTATAGAAGGACCAAAAGGTACCATAAATGTAGTGGATGTATGTATTTGTATAGGTATTTATGAGGCTTTTGTCAATGATGATGAGTTAATGAAGCTAGGGATACATCAGTGTTGATGTGTTAATACAACTAACTAACATAGTATTCATCATACCATCACAATAGACTAAAAACTCATCCTCGAGTCAAAAAATTTGGATCAAGTTATTCACAAAATTGGAGAATTATGAGACTAACTGACTGACTCAAGTGTTGCATTGCAAACCAAATCATTTAAGTGATTATAATTTGAGATCAAACAAAATTTGGGACATATTACAAAAATTGGCCTATATTAATATACAAAATTGATCCAAGACATATGCCTTAAGTAATGCCAAGAGGTAATGGTTCCTGCGGCTCTTGTTATGACTTCTCATGCCTTAGCTATTACTATGGCTACCTTGTTGCTAGTACTTCTTCTTCTAGTAGTTGGAATACATCTAGCAATGTCTTCATATTTTCTTCCTTGCTCATAGAATTATTAATTGTCCAAGCAACATCACCTAGAGTTGCGACATTGATACATCCTTGAGGTAAGGCAAAGTAGAAAACATTTCCTTGGTGTTAACAAACCAAGAAACAAATTGTTTGTGTTCAACATTGAATGCCCTGACTATATTTTTTAGCTCTTGATAGCCCATTATTATTCTAGCTAGGTTCTCTACGACTGCTCCTTGATCTTCAAATTTAGCTTTCAAAACCTCAAGCTCCACACTAGCAATTTCTAATTTTTACTTGGTATCCTTGGTGGAGCTTAAACTTACCATCATATAATAGTTACAAGTTGATGACATGTTTTTTCAACTCTAATCAGGGCCTCCTAGTAGTAAGCATTGCCAAATTAGTGTATCAAATATTGACAAGATTCATATGCTCTGTCATCTTCTTGATTTGCAACTCTATCATGCTAATTTTTTGTTTTATTATATGCATTGATTTCATTCAAGATGAATTTCCATACATTGCCGCATTGTTGGAGTTACTTGAGGGAATCATTTATTTTAGCTCTGACTAGTTAGATCTCCTTCTTGTTTACTTCCTTTAGCATGCTAACTTGGTTCCTATAGTGATTCTTAACTTTTTCATACTTTAGGACCTTATTCTTCTAGTCAACAATTTGAATAGCCAACTTCTACCTAATTGCACATACCTTCTCCATCGAGATATTTTCATTTTCTGCTGTAAATATCCTAACATCTTAGTTCACCTTGGTGAGTTCCTTCTACTGATGCTTAGGTCTAATTGTTCTTTTTGCTTTTCAACCTTAACCAATCTTTTGTTCTTGTTGATCAACTTCTTATTCTCTTGGTGCACTTAGATAAGATCATTGCTAATTCTATGTAACATTATGTTTGATAAGGCTACATATTAGGTGGCCTTTTCCTTCTCTTCTTTAACCTTATTTTGTTTGTCCTAAAGCTCATTAAAAGCTTCATCCTTGACTAGCACTGGCTGAAGGATTGTTGAATAGGATAAGAGGGCTCTAAGTTATACAACTTCAGCTATCAACTATTGGTTGTAGTTGGTAACATCTTATAGTTATGATTCATTGACTAGAAGCTTGATTCTTATGTCCAAAAGTTTAGATTGAATTGCTAAAATATCTTTTAAAATGTTTAAAATTTCTAGAATTGGTTGCTTGGCTTTCACCAGTCTTTCTAGCACCTCCTCATGTTGTGTGGTTGTCATTCCTCTAGATACAGTTCCTTTAGATATTTGGATGTCTCCAATGGTAGCAAAGTCAGGTATATGTACTATTGGAATCCTTAGTGCTTCTTAAATATAGTCTGCTGCCACCTTAGCCATTGTCTCTTGCCCTATGTATGATATGATGATCACTGTAGCACCTTCTCCTTCTTCCAATGGTATGGAGAAGGTTGTAGTATTACCTAAAATTTATGGGATTTTCTCAATGGATAGGGATACTAATACTTCTCTAATAGCAAGGTTGGCTTGAATAGTGACCTCACACTTTTGTGTAGAGAAAAAATTCACGAAGTCATCTTATGGCAAGCTCATGGTTCTTGTAATTTTGTTCAAATGGCTCACAACCAAATGATAATTTAAAGGTTCTTTCCCAGGTGGTTGCTATTGCTCTTTTAGTTGTCTTAAATGTTCTTCTACACATGTAGTATCCTTTGCTAGTAGTAAATTTAGTTCTTATTTTTAAAGCTATGGAGATGAATTTTCCTTCATCATCTATTGCCATGATGTTATCATGGTCCTTTGAAGCATGTAATTGGCATAGCAAGTGATTCCTTTCCCTTTGTAGAGTTTTCTAATTATGCATGGAAAGGTGAGTATGTTCTTGTCTTTCTCATTTTTCTTAAATTACTTCTTGATTTTCAGAAAGATCAATTGAGGCAAGCTGATGAGAATATTCTCACTAAGAGATGTGCACATCTTGGAAAAAACGAATATAATCTTGCTGGGGTATATTATTGGATTAAGATGGTACACTAATATCTTGAAATAAATTCTTTCTACCTTTGTAAGAGTGTTGTACTCTTTATGGGTAATGCTATAATACTGTTGGGTCTACTTTTCTTTGCTATTTACATTTAGCTAAGTGAACATATCTAGAAGCTTTGCCCTCACATTGAGCAATACTAAGACCTCCCCAATGGCCTCCACAAAGTAGGAATTAGTAATGTATTTTATTTTTATCATAGCATCCCCTTGGTGATTATTCTAGAAAAGGCATGTTTTACCAAGATACTATTCCCCACTGGTGAAAATTGTGGGCTAAAATAGGGAATTCCACAACTAGTCTTTAACTTCCTAGGATGAAAACTCCAAAAATGTATCAATTTTTGGGTCTTGAAGAACTAAGCTCTAGATCTCTTTGTTTTGAATGTTCTTTAAGCAAGCCTTTGTGAGAGTGAATTCTAGATTCATCCTTAGTCTAAGTCCTTTACCCTACCTGGATTACTCAGTTTCTATAGTGGGAATTTGATGAATAGATTCCATTTCTAACTCTTTCCAATGGGGCCCAGTTGCATGTATGACCTTAGCTACTTTCTTTGGCTATTATGGTTATTCTTGTTACAGTTAGTATTGTCCTTACCCACCCCTTAGACATGTTTCCCTTCGTCGTGAAGGTCCTCCCTTGTGTGGTCCTTATTTTATAGCCATCTAAAATCACATGGATGATCATTAATTAGCCTTTAATAGCTTTACATGTTAGTGTTGCCATCTTTGATTATCCTTAAGTTCACTTATTTTTTAAAAATCTAGCATTATCACTCATAGGTGGTTGAAGTCTATCATTTTGAGGTCCTATAGTAGTTAGTACAATATTGATTTATTAATATCTTAATCACTTTTTATGTTGCTACCTTAATAATTTGAAAACTTAGGGTTGTTAAGTGTTGGAAAGTATTGATTTCTTTTTCCTATGATAAAGTATGTAACTCCATAAGTGCACAAGTTTTTGAATAGATGAAATCAAGGTTATGGTCACAAGATACAACTATTAGAATGTTTTGGGTTCTTAAAATGACAAAAAATTCTTTCTCATTTGAGAAAAAATGACAAAAAATGACTAAGCCATCATGTATATATATAGGAATTATATACTATGTCATCACTGATGTATCGATAGGGATGCGTTGATAACGGGTGTTGTGTTGATGTGACCAAAGTCAAAAATTTTCTTTGATCTCTTGCCTTAATTTTGCAAATTTAGAAGTAATTTGGATGTCAAATGGGAGTCATAAGAAGGATCTATGCATGAGGATAATGTTGTGAGGCTCAACTAGAAGTTCATAAGATTATAGAAGCTTAGACATCATGGATAGGGTTATGGCATGAAAGGACTTTAGAAGAAGAATTGAAAATAATGGTGCATTTAACTTTGGAGTTGTGGCTTAATGTTTTGGACATATGAGGGTGGTGTATAGACTAGATGTCCAAAAGTTATACAAATGGATCCTCCCCAAAGAAATCTCTAGCTATTTACACCCTTGTGTATTTAGGCACATTCAAGATTAAATGTTGGTTAAGTCTAAATGTCACATTCACATAACTACTATCTTTGGAATCCTACACTATACTAAACATGACCATTTGACAACAATTGTATGTAGTAGTGAGGTAAATGATGGAATAATAAGGAATTGCAGAGATAAGAATGTGAGATACTTTACCATATTTGTAATTAATCCTTCTATTGAATGTGATTAAAATAACCATCATACCCATTTGTCGACAGCTCAGACCAAGTCCATACCTTTACTAATGACATTGCATTATCTCACCCTGAATTTACAACCATAGGACCATCATAACTGCATGAAAACATTACCACTCAAAAGAAGAAAATAAGAAATTAGATCGATTAATTAGTTACTTAAATGTTAAGATTTGAGAAAGCTTGGCTTTTGGTTAGAAGGGTGTCTTCAGGCATGGGTAACATGTCTTTTCAATCCTATAGTCAATGCTAATCCCATTAGAGGAGTACCTTTAGACATGCACATGTCTTTTTCATTAGAAAATGAGGCTAGTCCATGAGACCTTTGGGATTCCTAGAAGTAGCCTACCTTTAGGCATGCATAACATGTCTTTCTAGTGGTACCTCATAAGTCATTTTTCTTTTTAAGAATTAATTAATTAATGATTATGCTTTCCTTACCATAGAACTATCTTTAGGCATGGGTAACATGTCTTTCCAATGACAGGCTAAGTCAATAGTTATTCAAGAACATGCTTTCATCAAAATTAAAACATGAGCAATAATATAAATGCATGGGGTAGTAAGGCATATCAAGGAAGTGTAGAGAATCAAGAAGTTTCCTTGATGTCACATCCTTTTCTATTTCCTCTAGATCCTTTCCCCTTACCTCAAGGCATAAAGGTTATCAGTTAATTTTAGTTTTTGATTGAGAAGAACTATACTACTTCTATGATGAAGATCTTTTATTTATAGAGACTAGAGGGATGAATGACATGGTCTCACTGCTTTACACAATTACTTACCTAATCATCTTAATAGCATAGGACACAATTCAAACAACCAAATTAGTTTGTATATAAAAAACTATTCTTATTAATGGAAAAGGAAAAATCAAAATAAAGGGGTTTGAAATATAAAATGACTCAAAGAAAAATAAAAAATTAAAAATTACAAGAAATAGAAAACATATAAATAACTAAGAAAATGAAAGAAAATTGCAAAATAAAAAGATTAAAAAAAGTCATAATAGGATATCTGATTAGATGGGTATCTCCCCCATGACTAAGTTATAAGGTGAAGATACAAAAAATAGAGTGAACTTAGTCATTGGTTAAGGTGTTGTTAGAGATTCCAGCTATCTAGAAATTTTTACACAGTTTAACATGTTGTGTGTTAATAAAAATTTACTTATTTTGGCAATCAGGGTGGTAAATTCTCATGATTCTTGAATAGAAAGTGAAGTACATAATGTAGGATCCTTTCCATAATGCTTGGACTTTTGTTCATTGAAATACATATGTGGGATTCCAGTAAAGGATCTTATCTCCTAGTTGAAATTCTACTTATTGTATCCTAGCATCATAACATTGTTTGATATATGTCTTGTACATGTCATTCATTGTAGCACTTCTCTTCTATTTTCATCTAGCATGTTGAGTTTCATAAGGTGTTGTTTTTGTGTTAGGCTAATGTCGAGATTAAGCTCATAGGCTATGTTGAGTATATGTAGCTCTGCTTAGATAGAAAGTTTTTATAGCTTTCTATTATGGAGAGTAGCCTATAGTGAATTTCCAAGTGTCCATAAGGCATCAGTAAGTTTTGTGCTCCAATCTCTCCTATATCTACTAATGGTTCTAGTTAGGATTCACATTATTTTTCTATTCATTACCTTATCTTAACCATTTTCTTGAGGATGATAAGATGTTACTTTCTTAAAAGTAGCATATGTGAAATGAGTTTCATTATTTGAAACAAGTGTCCTAGGCACACCAAACTTGTTTATCACACTTTATGAGAAAAACTTGGCTATGATCATGGATGTACAATTTATTACTACTGCACCCTCTTCCCACTTTGTGTAATAGTTCATCACAATGATGATGTAGGATTTTCCTTTTGATAGGGGTGTGATGGAACCCATGAACTCAATTATCCAAAGATTGAAAGATTCTAATGGTTGGATCCATTGTAGTGAATCCTCCAACTTGGTAGTCATTCTTCCATCTCTATGACATCACTCACATGAATTGGCAAAGAGATATGCATCTCTAAATATTATGAGCTAAAAGTAACCTACCATGAGGATTTTGATGGTCATTCTCCTCCCTACATATTTACCTCCATAAGGCCCTCCATGATCATCTTGAAGAATCTTAAGTTGATCCTTATTAGGCATACACCATTGCACTAAGTCATATGCATAGATTTTAAAGAGGTTACCCTTTATATCCATGTAGTGCTTGACTTGGTAAAGAAAATATTATTTTTTCTTCATGTCCCATTTAGTAAGGATCTCTTTCATGAGTAGGTATGAGAGAAATTTTTTGTATCATGATTTGGATGCATTTTTATTATCATTATTTTCTTTGAAAAAAAGCATTTTATTGAGAAACTATTTGAAAAGAATCTTTTCATTAGCCTTGTTATCCCATCATAACTGAGACAAATGATCAACCACAACATTCTCAGTTCCCTTTTTATAATTCATGATAAGATCAAGCTCTTGAAAATTTACTACTCACCATATGATATAACGGCTACTGTAGGTTTGTTCATAAGGAAGCATATTGCATTGTGATCTATGAGCACAAAAACTAGATATCCAAGCACATAACATCTAAATTTTTCTGAGATGTACATCACAACCATCAGTTTATTTTCTGTTATGGTGTAGTTTAGTTGAGCACCTACAATACTTTTTTTTTTAGATAATGAATGTCGTATAAATGTTTCTAATCATCCAATTGTGTAAGCACTACTCCCAAGGCAAAGTTAGATGCATCAATCATGATGTAAAATAACCTAGACTAATAAGGGGCTTATAGAATTGGAGTCTCTATAATTTTTTGATTTAAAATTTTGAATCCATGATCACATTCCTTGATCCAGTGAAATGGTGCATCTTTCATAGTCAACTATCCTAGTGGCTTTGCAATTTTGAATAAATTCTTAATAAATCTCCTATAGCAGTCAATGTGTCCAATGAATGATCTAACATCTTTTATGGTTTGTGACCTTTGTGTTATCCTTGGATTACCCTTATCTTCTTTAGATCCACCTTTATTTCCTTTTCTAAAATTTTGTGCTTAAGACTATCAAATGGATTTTCTACTAATTGAGCATAAGGTCTTTTTAATGTATTATTTAAACACATGCTATAGACCCATTAGTGGAGAAGTCATCGATGAAGACTTTAATATCATTTTTAATCTACTATTAGAAGATGCTAGGAACAAGTCATTGGAAGGTTTTAGGTGCACTACAAAGGCCAATGACATCTTTTTATATGCAAAAGTCCTCTAAGAACTCATTATGAGCGGCAAGGTACCCCTATGCTCAACCATATGAATACAAGCATTTAACGCATGATCTGGTTGAATTCCAAGGACTAAGTGCCTATGTGCCTTTGTGGAACAAGGATGGGTTGGTTGATCATTGTCTTCCCAAGCTTACTTATATGTCATGATTGTATGGTTAAGTAAGCTTGAAGCATATGATTTTTATAGCTTTTATGTTTTTATGTCCTGTGCTAATAACCAAGTGACTAATTTATCTTAACTACTCATTAACTAAGTTCTAACTAATCCTAACACCAGCATCCATTCCCACTTTCCATACACATCCTGAACCAGTGCAATGCTGTTGGGATTACCAAACGTGAATCGTTACTGGGTTACCAAGAGTTACACACATGCTCGAAGCGGTCGTACTGAGTGTATTTTCTTAGAAGAGTTGTAGGGTGAAAGAGAGCATTAATTAACTAAGAAAGCATTTAATAACAGTAATTAACATTAATTAATCTATTTTGGATGCTGCAAGGTTTATCATAAAGTTCTTCTTTATTGTTGTACATAAAGTGTGCTCATGTACACAATGCTTGAATAAAGATCCATTCACTTTATGACTCCTACTACAGGCACACAGAAATAATTCTAACTCTTGGAGGAAGAAAAGGCAAGAGCTCGGCTAAGGGACTAACTATCTAATTACAAAACCAAGTGTGCCCACCTCTTATTTATAGGCAAGGAGGCAGGTCCCGATATTGGGTATCCAACATCACATGGTAGGCTCTGATATCGTGGACCCGATATCGCGGTTCATCATACCCCATGACTGAATGAAAACTCGTCCTTGAGTTCCTTACAAAATATTGGGAAGGTATGGGATTATTGACTAATTGAAAATTGACGGTGGAATGGGATGATAGACTCAACATGCCCAATGAACGGATCAATAAGCATATTACAACATTAGTGTTCATGACCTTTGTGGTGAACACTTGTACATAAATGACATCCAAGCCTTTATTTGGAAGCTTGAAGAGAAAGAGAGAGAAAGAAGATGAAGCATGGTGCTACCAATGCCGAGATTGCACCTTCTATTGTTTATCCATAGCCATGCCACCAAAATTTCTCCTTTTGTAAACACTCCAGTTCCAGTCCATCCTGAGTGCTTCTTCCAAGCCCAGTCCATTATTTGTAAGATTTCCATATGCACACACAACACAGTCACAAATGAGCAAGGATAGATAAACTACAATGCAGTTGATACCTTGCCTTGATATGAAGTGCATTGGCTAAGTTGTCGTTATGGTAGAAACTAGTTCAGAGATTTATCACTAGTGAATACCCAAGGTGTAGGAGTTAGGTAAATAGTAGAATGGAAAGAATGGAAAAATTTGTGCCAGGGCCCCCATGACTAAGAGTGAACCTCCGGTAGCTATAAGATGGAAAAATATGAGGAACAAGAAAGATGGGAAAAAATAATAATGATAATTCTAATAAAATGGATGTCATGGATGGGGATGAAACAAGAAATGATTGATTGCAGGAAATGTTTAAGGAAAAGAAGTTAACAATTGCACCAAAAAGGAATGCCAGTGGGTCCTCCCCAAAGTAGGCTCATGCCCTTTATGCCTTGACAAACCCACAGACGGACTAATGATAAAATTGGCAATGAGATGGAAAATGAAAAGAAAGATGGAGAGGAGAGAATGGAATGGAATCCCAAGAACAAGGTTGTGTAAAGCCCCTTGTGTATTTCATGGTTAAGATGACTGAGTAGATCTCATCCCAAATCCAGACTCAAACCAACCACATTCAGTGACCTCGCATCAATACACTTGGCCAATCCATCCTCTTGAAGCAACAAGAATTCTTCCACAAAGAGTGACCACCATCCAAGGAGAGCAAGATGGAGAAGTAGGAAGCGAGAAAGGGCCTTAGTTAGAGGGAACCTTTAGGCATGGGTAACATGTCTTTCCAATGCCATAACTAGTGCTTGTAGCCCATATTGATTTATTATGTCTAAGGGGTTTGCTTTGAATTCTCATTTTTTTTCATGAGAACCACATCATGGAAAGACTTATTTTTATTTACTCAACTTTCTGATATTTGATTGATGGCAGAATGGCAGAAAACCCAAGAAAAAGCATCCAATCACCTAAGAGAATGGCCAACACAAATGCATCGAGTCCCCTTGAAGTCACACTATTTGCATCCTTTGAGTCTTTCCTTGGTTTGAAAAATACTCAACCACCAATTCATTAACAAATTTACTTAGAAAAAGGGGATTGTATAGTTCCAAGCCAAAGGAGACCATAGAGTTGTATGGATGAGTGGACGATGTGGACTCATTGCCTGTTTTACCAAAAGAACCATACCTTAATATCAACATCATAATTCAAAGGTAAAAATCAAACATTAGTAATCAATATGATATAATTCAATCCACCATCATGAGCACTTATTGGATGACAAATAAAAGTAAATCAAGCAAACAAAGAAATAGTAAAAATATGAATGATGGTGTAAAACAAAAATTAGAAAAGTTGGAAAAATGTGTAAAAAAAAAAATGTGTAAAATAAAAATTCAAACATAACTGAGGGCCTAGAATGGTTAGCATAGGTGGCCATCTCCCCCATTACTAAGTTGGAAGGAGGAGACCTGAAATAGTGAGCAAGGTTGTCCATAAATAGAGGTAGCATGT
Source organism: Gnetum montanum (assembly GCA_015680685.1). Classification (NCBI taxonomy): domain Eukaryota; kingdom Viridiplantae; phylum Streptophyta; class Gnetopsida; order Gnetales; family Gnetaceae; genus Gnetum; species Gnetum montanum. The sequence goes on along the minus strand of MNCI01028702.1, from coordinate 257,064 downwards.
GTACTAGCTGTCGTAAGCTCATGGAAAGGTTTGGTTTGTTGCATGTTGACCAATAGTTTCTTGTCTGGGCTCTCAGGTTTATATATTGTCATGGCCCCTGAAGGAAAAGTTGCATAAATAATATAAGGTCCTTCCCACAATGGTTGAAATTTAGTACATTGTGGCACATGTGTGGGATTCTAGTAGAGAACCTTATCTCCCAATTGATATTTAACTTTCCTAATCCTTAGGTCATAACATTGTTTAGTGAATGCCTTTTGCAATTCATTAGATGACAAGGTAGCTAGTCCGTTTTCATCTAGCAAGTTAAGGGTTACTAACCATTGTTTCTATGCTAGATCAAGGTGAAGGTTGAGGTCACATGCCGTGGATAGTGTACGAAGCTTAGTTTGAATGGAAAGTGTTGGAAGCTTTCTGTACACTAACTCATAGGGAGAGTAGCCTATAGGGAGTTTCTATGTGGAGTAGTATGCCCAAAGAGCATCGTTTAGTTTAGTGCTCTAGTCTTGCCTAAACTTGCTAATAGTTCTTATCAATATCTTTGTAATCTTCTTGTTGGTGACTTCAACTTGACCATTCACTTGGGGGTGGTATGGTGTTGTCAGTTTTTGTTCAACCCCTAAGCATTGCATTAATTTTCAAAAAGTTGCACTTGTGATGTGTGTACCATTGTTTGAAATAAGTGCATGAGGCACACCAAACCTATTTATGATTTGTTGTTGAACAAATCATGCAGCTGTAGATGATGTATAATCCTTAACAGTAGCTTCTTCTGCCCATTTTGTTAGGTAATCAAAAGCAACAATAATATAAGCTTTTCCATTGGAAATTACTATAATTCGCCCCATAAAATCAATTCCCCAAATGTCAAAGGGTTCTAAAGGTTGGATCCATTATTGCAGACCCTCTAATCTAGTAGTCGTTCCCCCATAACGTTGATAGTGCTCACAAGATTGGATGAAATGATGGATGTCCCAAAACAATGTAGGCCAATAATATCCTACAAGCAAGATCTTGATGGCTGTTCATCTCCCAACATTATGATCCCCACAAGGACCCTCATGAGTATCTTGGAGAACTCTTAGTTGATCTATAT
>MNCI01028702.1:223105-255501 GCA_015680685.1 Gnetum montanum | reverse complement strand
TTTCTACTAGCTTCTATTTCAGAGTTTGGAAAGCTAATTCTCATTCCCTAGTCCATTCGAAAGGTATGTCCTTTTTCATTAATTCCACCAACGATTTTGCAATGTTTGAAAAGTTCTCAATAAATCTCCTATAGTAGCTAGTGTGTCCAAGGAATGATAGAATATCTTTGACAGTTTTTGGTTGATAGGTAATTCCTTTGATACCTTTGATTTTTTCAGGGTCTACCTCTATCCCCGCGTGTGAGATTTTGTGCCCTAGTACTACACCTTCTTGGACCATCAAATGGCTATTCTGCCAGTTGAGCCTCAAATTTGTTTCTGCACATCTTTTTAGCACTTGCTCTAACTAGTCTAAGGCTTGATCAAAGTTTGCTCCATAAGTGGAGAAGTCATCCAGAAAGACCTCCACACCATTTCCTATCTGCTGTTGAAATATGCTTAGAACTAATCGTTGAAACGTTGTAGGGGCACTACACAAGCTGAATGAAATCTATTTGTATGCAAACGTTTCCCAAGGATTGGTGAACGTAGTCTTGGCTTAGTCTTTTGGAGCTATTTGTATTTGGTTATATCCGCTATATCCATCCAAAAAATTGTAATAGCGATGCCTTGCGATGGTGTCTAAGAATTGGTCAAAAAATGGCAATGGGAAGTGATCTTTGAATGTTGCCATATTTAGTAGCCTGAAATCTATGCACACCCTCCATTTACCTCCCTTTTTAGGCACAATAACTAAGCAGCTAACCCATTCGTCATCAGGAATGGGGTATATGAACCTAGCCTTGAGAAGCTATTTGATTTCTTTCTTTACTACTTGCTTCTGCTTTGGGTTCAAGCACCTCCATGGTTGTCTTTGAGGCTTCATGGAGGGGTCGATGTAAATTCTATGTTGGCATATCCTAGGATCTATTCCAGTTAATTTGGGATATGACCAAGCGAAGGGTTTCAACCATTTATTTATTACCTTCAGCAGTCTCTCTTTTTGTTGTGGAGCAAGCTTAGCATTAATAATTACCAGTTTTCCATTTTTAAGGAATGTGTATTCCATACCGGTGGGCAATGGTTTCAGCTTGAGGGGCTCTTGCTTAAATTTCTCAGGGATTTCCAACTTCCCCCAGTTGATATTTTCGAGGTTAATACTTGGAAGTTGGTAGTGGACTTGCTCTAATGCATCTATGCTATTGATGTAAGCACAAGTCAAACGCTTAGTTGGTTCCATGCATATGAGTGAATTGCTTTCTTGACCAGTTGTCAGCCACTAGATGTCTTCCTGTCATGTGGCTACTGCATATAGGAATCTTTGTATGTTGATCACTTGTGCACACTGATTGCATGCAGACAATGTTAAACTTTGCATAATCCATGACCTCTGCACGTAATTACATGCTATGTCACTGTATGCAATGCATGGAACTTTCTTCTTCTTAATCTTTCCGAATGTGTTTTCCTTTGATATTTCCAGGGAAAGATCATGGATTCCTAGGTGCAAGTCAACTGTGCTTAACCATGCTCTTCCCATTATGATTAGGAAGTCCCCCTTATCGTTGTTCACATGAATCACTAGGAAGTTAGCTAGGTATGACCACCCACAAACAGTGGTAACAATGTCCTCCAGTAGTCCCAATGGGACAATGATGGATTGGCCAACCAACTCTAGATGGATATTGCTCTTTTTCAATGGAGGCAGGTTCCAGGCCTTGTAAATTTCTTGAGAAATCAAGTCAACACCGGGACTTAAATCTAAAAGATCCTTGCATGGTTCATTTCTAGTGATTTGTAAATATATTAGAGGATTCCTAAGATCAGATAATTTTCTAGGAAGATGGCCAGCTTTAATCCAATCAGTGATGGCATATGTTAGCATGACCATATTCGTTGAGTGCGGTGGTTGGGTTGAAGGAGGATCCAAAGTTTTGATTGATACTGAGGCATATGAGGAATTAGCTGCTTCTGATTACAAGGGCTTGGTTGGACTGTTGGTTCTAAAGAAATGTCTTTTCTTCATGTGGTTGTTGGAATGAATAGTAGGTTGAGAGTTAATAGCCCTTGTGACATTACATTGTTATGACTGGGTAGGGATTTCACCTTGCATAGCTGGAGCAGGTGGTAATGGAGCTATTGGTGGAAGAGATGCAGCCAGATGAGAAGGATGGTATGTTTGTGGAACATTGCCCCTATGAGAAGGAGTCCTATAATATTCATGAGCTTGGTAGTGAGGTTGGGGAGTAACGTGACCAGTAGAGTCACGTGGAGAGACTTGCTGCTACATGTAATATCCATATGGGTTAGGTTGTCGGTAAGGATACTATTGCCTTGGTGGTGGCATTCCCCATGATTGTGGGTATTTCCATTATTGATATTTCTCAATCGGTTGTGATGGAGTTCCACTGGGATAATACATTAAGGGTTGGTGAAACTGTCTTGGATTACCTTGGGGGTAAGGTAACCTTCAGGGTGCTTGTTGTTTGTTCAATCGTGGGTTGAGTGCATNCTTGCTCTCTAGACTCCTCTACTATTTTAAGAACATTTTGAAATCTATTTTCTAGGGAATCCCACATTTAGTCTACCTTTGCTGACACTTTTGATGTCAACTTTTGGATAGGCAAAGTTTTCCTATTCACCATCTCTTCGAGTGGTGACTCTTCTTCATCCTCACAAAATCTTACTCCCCTCTTCCGGAGGGAAGGATCTCAGTTATACTTTGCTACACTTTCTCTCTTTTGTAACTCACCTTCTTCCTTAGCAACTTCCTCCAATATTCTTTGAATTTGATGGGACCTAAGCTCGGATAGTTTTCCTTGGGCATATGTCCCAAGGGTTCTTCTTGGTTCATGTCTAAGCCCATCTAAGAGATGGTGTAGTTGATCCCTTTGTGAATAACCATGGCTAGGACAACAATGTAATAGTGTGTAGTATTAGCCCATGGTAGCATTCAAGGGTTCATGTCCTCCTTGTTTCCAGCCTTGGATTTTCTTTCATAGGTTGGACACTCAGGATTACGTTTGGTACTTATTGTTGAACAATTCTTACATGGTATTCCACCTATGAATGGATTCTAATTCTAAGGACTAGTACCAACTTTCTGCTTCTTTAACTAGTGTCCATGGGAAAAATTTAAGTTTTTTGCCATTTTTTCTCTATGTTTTTTTATGGAACACACATCATGGAATGCTTATAAGTGATTCTGAGGATCAACGTTGTATCCCCCTTCAAATCATGGGATATTGTTCATATCTAATCTCTTGATCCTACTATCTTTCTGGTGCTTGATTGGAATTCTAACAGCCTCAATTATGTTTAACATACTTTGAGTAGCAAGTAGGGGTTCATCATGATCGTCTCATCCATCTTCTATGTTGTGATTCTTTAGAGTGACCTCGTCCCATTTCCTAGCTATTTCACCTATGAATTCCACTTTGCCTAACTTTATCCCCATGATATTTTTCTTTATGATTGTGTTTGAATACTGAAGGAGAGGGTGAAGGAGATGATGAAGGTGAAGAAGAAGGAGAAACGTCACCATGATGGTGTTTTCTACCTTCTCTTTGATGGTCACAGCCTTAATCACGATTGCGATTAGAATGTCCACCTTTATTATGTGTCCATGTCCCTTTTTCAGACCCTTTGTTCCCATGGGTATCAAAACCTGGGTTATGAATAGTGGAATGAAGGTTCTGATACACAACCCCTTGGCCAAAGTTAAAGGGAGGAACATCGTTGTGTGGGCAACTACCTGAGGTAGGTTCATCACCTTCATTTTCACTTAGGACATGTGGGACATCCTGGGACCACTTACCCTTCAAAGACTTATGATGTCTCTCTTGTTGCAAGTCCCTTTGACATTGTGCCTCCATGGGACGATATTCTCTTGAGTCATGTTCTTGTACAACGTATTCTGCATGTAAGTGCGGCCTGCCAATTCGTGTGAGAGCATGAAGAAGCATGCTTGGGACTAAACGATCAGGAGGTAACACTATGTTACCTTCTAAATCTTGCTAACGTAGTTGTTTATCTTGATGGAGGATAAAGGTGAAGTCTGGTATATACTCATCGGGATGAATATATACCACTCGAAACTGTTAAGGGACTGGCGGATCAATGTCATGTGTATTACGCCATTGATTGTTTCCTATTTCAGACCTAGGTGGTGAGGTGCTTTTGTACAAAGAAGGAGACATACTTGTCTGTTCAGTGTGTAATGTATTCTTGTTTATTATTTTCTCAACCAACCCTAAGGATTTGTTCCAACGATGTGAATGATTTCCTAAGTTCTAATTAGCGCACAAACAACGAAGTCCCTGACAATGGTGCGAATGATGAGCAGCAAGGTACCCCTATGCTCAACCATACGAATATGAGCATTTCATGCACGATTCGGTCAAATTCCAGGGACTAAGTGCTTATGCGCCTTTGTGGAACAAGGACAGGTTGGTTGATCGTTGTCTTCCCAAACTTACTTGTATGTCACGATTGTCTGGTTAAGTAAGCTTGAGGCATATGATTTTTATAGCTTTTATGTTTTTATGTCCTGTGCTAATAAGGGAGAAGAGAGATAACTAAGTGACTAATTTATCTTAACTACTCATTAACTAAGTTCTAACTAATCCTAACACTAGCATCTATTCCCACTTGCCATACACATGCTAAACCAATGCAATGCTGCTAGGATACCAAACGCTAATCGTTACTAGGTTACCAAGCATTACACACATGCTTGAAGTGGTCGTACTAAGTGTATTTACTTAGGAGAGTTATTGGGTGAGAGAGAGCATTAATTAACTAAGAAAGAATTTAATAATAGTAATTAACATTAATTAATCTATTTTGGATGTTGCAAGGTTTATCATAAAGTTCGTCTTTATTGCTGTACACAAAGTGTGCTCAGGTACACAATGCTCGAATAAAGATCCGTTCACTTTATGACTCCTACTACGGGCACGTAGAAATACTTCTAACTCTGGGAGGAAGAAAAGGCAAGAGTTTAGCTAAGGGACTAACTATCTAATTACAAAACCAAGTGTGCCCACCTCTTATTTATAGGCAAGGAGGTAGGTCCTGATATTGGGTATTCGACATTACATGGTAGGCTTCGATATCGCGGATCTTATATCATGGTTCATCAACTAATAAACGTTATCTTGGCCTAGTCTTCTAAAGCTATTTGAATCTAATTGTAGGCATTATAACCATCCAAAAAGTTATAATACCTGTGACTTGCAAAGATGTCCAACACTTAGTCAAAAAATTACAATAGGAAGTAATCCTGTGATCATGTTCAATAGTCAAAAATCCATGCAGATCCTCCATTGCTCATGTTTATTTGATACAATAAGGAGTGGGCTCACCCACTCACTATCCATTATAGTATAAATGAATCCTACTTGAAGGAGCTTCTCTACATCTTTCTGAACTATTTTTTTATGTTTGGAATTTAGTCTTTTGTGTAGATCCTATGCTGGCAAATGCATAGGCTAATACTTTTGATTTTATCATATAACCAGGAAAAGGCTATTACCTATTTTTTTACTACTTTCAATAGCTTCTATTTCTATTCTTTAAAAGATTCTAGTAATGTTTTTAATTATAAGGGTTTCAGTTTAGAAATTTTTGGAATCTTTATCTCTTCCAAATCCATTTTTACTTCTTGTTAATTTCTTATATGAAAGAGTTAATTTTTAAGTTTCTCCATCTCATCCACCTTATCAATATAGGCACTTGTGGAAGCCTTTGTTAGTTTCATGCATATTGTGAAAGTGTAACTCTCTTCTGAAGTCAACCACTAGGTGTTATCTTGCTTTGTAGTTGCTATGCATAAGCACCTTTGTAAATTCATTAGTTTGACACATGATCATATATAATAGTTTTGCTTTTGATGGCTTAAATTTTCTACATGTAGTTGCACTCTGTGTTATTGTATGTGATGCATGGAACTCTTTTTTTATCTATTGTTTCATGCTTATTTTCCTTGAAAATTTTCAAGGACCTGTCTTTGATTTCTAGCTTGATAAAATGTTTCTTAGCTAAACCCTTTCCATGATGATGGGAAAGTTCACTTTACAATTATCAACATAGATCACCAAGAAATCAGTAGGGTATGACCAACCACTAATGGTGGTCATAATGTCTTTTATCAATTCCAAGTAAATCATGATGAACTAGTTTGCAAGCTCCAATCTAATGTTGTATTTGTTTAGTGGTGGTAGGTTACATGCCTTATATATTTCTTGAGAAATTAGATTGGCTTCAAAATTTGATTCTAGTAAGCTTTGCATGGTGCATTTCTTATGATTTGTAAATAAATCAAGGGATTCCTTGGATGAGTTTTTTTTCCCTAGGAAGATGCCCCATCTTTATCTAGTCTATCACCACATGAGAGGTTTGTGATGGACATGAAAAACATTGCAGACTTTTTATTAGCTATGATTACTGTCACTTGTCCAATTATAACTAGAAGCTTATTTAGGACCAAGATATCATCAAGATTTTGGAAAGTCCCTTCTATTTTAGAGGTTCTACCTTAGTTCTTTAGGAGTAAGTAATTTCTTAGATTCAGAAGAAAATTTAAAAATGGAATACTAAACCCTTCACTCTTGTAGGCAAGTACTTTGTTTGTAAGTCTATCTGTGCCTCTACCCATGTGTACTATTCTTCATGTTGGGCTTCCTTCTAAGCTACTTATCAAAAGCTAGAACAACTATTTCAGGACTTTATTTGGTCTTCTAAATATTTTCAAAAGGCTTCCATTGTGTCACTTGGAATATTGTTGCTCTTCCTAAGAATAAGGGTGGTTTAGGTCTTTTTAATTATTTTAAATAGGGGCTCACCTTGGTTGCTAAGTGGTTGGTTCAACATCTGGATGTCCCTAACATTATTGGGTTTCTCCTCCAATTAAGGCTCCAAAAAGTGTTTCCCAAAAATAGGCCTTTTTGGAAAGGAATCCATTTTGTTAATTGGATCCTCTCCCTCAATAATATTATCATTCATGGATCTCACATCTTTAAAAGCATTTGGAGGACTTTGTAGGTTTTACACCATTATATTGATTGGACAAATGTTGAGATCAATCCTACTCTTCTTTTTAAGCTATGCCCCTAGTGGTTACCTCTATCACCTTCTCCTCTTACCATTACAAATGCTAGGGGTAGCTACTTCTTGGTTTAGTAAGGGATTTATTTCTCTTAATTGTCTTTGTCTCATTGACCAATGGATTTTTTGGGAAGTGTTTGATAATTTATATAGGGCTTCCAATGCAATGCACCATTAATTGGCTTGAGTTTATAATTTTATCCATCACTATTTGTAGTTGGAAATTTCAAGGCAAAATATTTTTTATGGCCTCCATTGGACTAATGGGTAAAAAATTTTGCATTATAAGTCACATGTTCCCTTCCAACTTTTGAACGAATCCTCAAGTATTGTTCACCAATGTAATATGGCCTGGCACAAACAAGAGTCTAAAAAATTCTGGATCCCCCTCTTCAAAAATGTTTGGAAACTTTTGATTCTCCCTAAAATTTGATAGTTTCTTTGGTGTCTTCTTCACCAAGGTTTACCTATCAGCAAATGTCTTAAATATCTTGGAATTCACACTCCTAATTACCCTATATGTGGTTGTATAGAGGATTTTGTTCATGTTTTTTGGCATTTCCCTTTCACTTAGCATGTGTGGGGATGGGCTTCCAAAGTTCTTCCATCGTGCAAGCTATCTCAAGATGATGCTATGTTTGGCTTTTTTCCTACCATCTTAGTGAGTTTCAAATTTCTTTGGAAGGTTATTAGTGCTATTATTCTATATTATATTTGGAAGTGTAGATGCAATACTCTTTTTTAGAGGACTAATTATTTAAATATCTATCATTTGAATATTATGGAGAAATTGCAGATCCTTTGCCTCATTCATTTCCAAATCATATCTCAAGCATCAAAGACCAAGTTGGATATTAATCAGCTGAATCATATTTTGCAACCTTGAGGTAGATCCATGAGTTCAAGTAACCTTCTTCATGAGGAATCATTGCACAAGAGCTTCTCTTTATAATTTCAATTTTTTTTTGCTCCACCTAGTTTTCCTCCACTCTTCTTCTACTCTTGCCTTCAGTTGATACTTGGTGGGAGGTAGATGTTTAGATTGGATTCCTCCCCTTTGTGCTTGATTGTTTGTAAGGTTGTTTTCCTAAGAAATGTCTCCTATTCTTTTTTCTTCTATATCTAGCCTATATGGATTGATGTTAAATATGTATTTGATACTTCTTTTATATTAATAAAACTTCCTTTTTGGGATTTGACACCCCCCATGAAATTAAAAATGTATTTTTTGATAAATGGATGAAGAGACGACATGGTGTTGAGCTAGCCATGGATGTTCAAGTATGTCATTTATACTTGGACACTCATAAATCACCATGAAAAATGCTCAAGTTACATTGAATCTCCAACAATAAAAGGAAACCTAATAGAACTTGAAACTTTAACTTCAATATCATTAAAGAAGATAAGGTTTGTGCAGGCTTGATTGTATGTTACCTAATCTTGGGGGACAAAAGCACTTAATAACAACCCAAGTGATCATGTTAGTCTTGTCATTGTCATCAGCATGTATCAATGGTTTTGTAGCATTCAATGAAATCTTGATAGTTATGTAAGTAGAAAACTAGAAAACGTTACATGTTGTGAGATCAATCTTGATGCTTCCATTTTTGATGTTTAGGAAATTAGTATCATAGCAAGATATGTGCAAAAAAGATGAAATGATCTTTGACTCAGCTAGAATATCATCATGTACTATAATCTTATTGAGATTTGGATGATGATTCACTTGATAAAAAATCTAAAATTCTAATCAAATTTGATGAAAATATTTAAAAATGTATTTATCATGAGTTTTGGTATTATAGCACAAGTTTTGGTCTTTAAACCATGAGTCGACCATAGGTCATGGTCTTCACAAATAGGGAAAAAATCAAATTTGATTATGCCACGAGTGGACTACAAGAGAATCACAAGTTATGATAAAATAATTAAAAAATTTAACATTAAGAATACCATGCATTATGATGTATTCATTATGAGTCTTAGAAGGATACCATGAGTCATGATTATGTCATCGTTGATCATTTTGGTGATCATGAGTGGTGGAAACTTTGTAGTTTGATACTAATGACATCATGAGTTAAACACAAGTCATGATTATGTTATGACATAATAGAAAAATTGAATTTATACAAATTATAAAATTATATTTAGATGAAAATTGAATTGTTAACATCACCTTGAGTAGTTAAATACTCTATGATGAAGAATTGATCAAATTAATTTGAGTTTTAAGAGGAAATTGATTGGTTCCACCTTGAAGATCTTTGATCTATCTAGTTGGATGTTGAAGTAAAATGTTAAGAATTTGATTTATATATTTAATGAATCTAATGATTAAATAATGATATTAAATGTTAATGATATTGTATAAATGTTGAAATTTCTTGAAGTGATGAATGAAAAATTGATGAAGTAATAATGATTGATGAAATATAATGAATTATTAAATAATGAAATTGATAAAAAATTTTGATGAATTGATGGATGAAATATTGCAACTCAAATAATATTATTGATAAAGCATCATGTACAATAGATTATACCCATATATTTATAGCCAATTGAAAGGTCCATAATGATATATGATGGAATAAATATTTTTTCATGGAAAATGAACTAGAACTTGAAGAAACATAAAAAATTTGGGTCATAATTCAATTACAACCATCCATTAATCTTTTATGAAAGAAAACATAAGTTAAATTTTCTATGTTTTCTCATAATGGATAATAAATCTAATGAATATTACAAGACTTTTGTCTCAATGCTATAGAAAATCTAGTGTGTCTTCATTTGAGCTTTGTTCTTGCACTTTATCTTCTCTTGATCTTTGACTTTGTTCTTTTAAATTTAGGTCTTTACTTCAATTTGTTATATTTCTATATGTATACATGTGTTTTAATGACTCTAAATTTTAGTTTATGATGTCCATTTTTCCTTCTAAGTTTGAATACATAACATGAGCATGAAAATTGAGTTGAGGGTAATGAGTCCAAGTGCACACTAGAACTAAAAAATCTTCTTCAAATTGTCTAATAGTAAAATATAAGATTCTTTGGAAGTATAGATTAAGTCATAAAGTAAGAGGTCATTTCCCCTGAAACTCATAATATTTTTCCTTTATTAAAGAGCCTTGTTCTCTACCACTTGGAATTTTTGAGGTAAATATAAAATGGAAATAGGTTGGATGTGACTTGAGGTAGGGGGGAAATTGCTTAATGAAGGAGTGTTATAAGATTTTCTAAAAGAAAATTTCTTATTGTCCTTATAAGATTGTTTAGGAAGTTTTGGAGCTTTACCTTTCTCTTTTTCTTTTTAAGTGTTATGTTACTAATGGCTATATGTGAGGACTTAAACTTGAGAAGGTAGCATAGGCTAAGATGACATAGTGGGAATAGGATGATATGACATCAGGTTAGGTGATGTGTAAATAGGAACTAAATGTAAATAGGCATGTGGGGTGACAAAAATTGGTGAATAAGTTTTTGTATCCTACTGAATAAAGGGATTGAATAGATGAGGAAAATAAAGTAAATGTTAAATTATTATAGTAAAGAGTCATATTGATGTGATATTGTTCTTTAATTGGATAAAAAGGAGTATTAGGAATACACTTCCATGAGGAATTTTGATATGATATCATGTTTATCTAATAAACCTTCTTAGGAGGCTTAAAAGATGAAGTGAAAATATGGTTGGCTATGTTGATGTATTGCGAAAGATGTACAAAATATGGTTCTTAAGGAGGTTGAAAGGTTGAATAATGTTGAGGCTGATTTGTTAGTGGATAAGGCTATTATGGATATTTCTATATTGATCTTTCTTAATAAAACATTAAAAAAATATACTTAATTTTAATTGGGTCTTCGAAGATTTGTAGTTGCTAATTATTAAGGTGAATAGAATTTTCTTTGTTAAAAATAATTCTTCCTTGATCAATTAAGTCTTGTACATCATCTTTAAGATTGTGGTAGGCATACGTATCATGTCCTACCATCTCATGGTGGTAGAAATATTTACCACTTAGGCACTTCAGGATCTTCCTCTTGGCATTGGGAAGGATCCATCACAGTAAGCTACATATGTCTATACCTTGCTCTAGCCTCATTAGACAATTGCTTATATTGAAGATGTTCATCTTGAAGTAAGTTGTCCAGGAGAAGCAAATGCTTCATGGGGAGCTTAGTGTATTTTTTCTTGACCTTGAAGACTTTGTGCTATTGATTGATGTTTGAAGAGAAAGCAACATTACTTTATTTCTAGTTGGATGCTCAAGATGTTGAAGCAGAAATAGAAGAAACCTTAAGTGGTTGGTTGTGCATTCTCTTGTTTATCCATTTTATCAACTTTATTTCTGATTGTAAGAAAATCTTAGTTACTACATTGAGGTGCTACTTCAATTCTTCTGGCAACTAGGAATGCATCACTTAGATAATGAGGCTTAGGATAAGCCATCCTCTTTTAAATGTAGTCAATGACTATAGCTTTAAAGATATCTTAAAGTTGAGTTGATATTCACCTAGATAATAAGGCAACTTAGTTAAAGCAACTATCCACCTTGAGATGAATTTATCTATGGGTTCATTTTTAGCTTATTTCATAGAGATAAATGATATGACACTACTACTTTATGATATGTTGAACTTAAAACATGTGATAACAGCTATAAAAAGTTATTCAAGAAATGCAATAAATCCACTAGGTAAGGGTTATTCTAGAAAGTACTTTTGAAAAGCACCTAAGGACTACATGATGATAAGGGACTAACAACATGCATTCATCCATAAAGGTGATCCAGTGGTTCATGGAATTGCCAATTTTGCCGTTATATTTTCTAAATGTAGAAAGGAAAAGTACCTTTAGATGGAATGGACATAGAGATAGTCTGACTAATAAGGTCATTCAGCACTTGGTCTAGAGACATATGTGCTCATTGCATAACTATAGCCTTATTTGTTTTGTCTTCATTAGTTTAAAATCAAGACATCATGTTTATAAGCAAGGCTACAATGGTAGATTCATGCTAGGAAAATTAGCTAAATACTGAATGGAAGGAGAATATTAAATTACAAGTCATTGTGTAATGGAATTCATAAGATTAAATGATGAAAATGAAAAATTTGGTTGGGACATATTCAGTTGATATTATGAAAAAATGGTGGGATTGTTAAAAATGTAAGAATATACATGAAAGTAAATAGTGATAATGTAGACTAAGGTTGAGGAATAGAAAATGAAATTGAAGCAAGGTTGAATGTTTGAAAGAATGTGTGGGGATTTCTTGTGTTATTTGATTGAAAAAGATTGTAAAGGATGAGATCATTAAATCTTGTTCTTATTAGGATTTTAATGATGAATCCCTAGATAAAAAATTTAAAATTTTAATTAAATTTGATAAAAATGTATGAAAATTTATTTACAACAAGTCAGTATTATAGCATAAGTTGTGGTCTTCAAACCATGAGCTGACCATGGGTCAAGGTGTATTCAGCTTAGGTCTTAAAAGAATACCATGAGTTGTGGTTGATAATCATGAGTTATAGTTGAGTCATGGTTGATGATTTTGATGATCATGAGTAGTGGTTGCCTTATAGTTTAATATTGATAAAACCATGAGATAAGAATCAGTCATGATCTAATTTTTGAGGATATCGAAAGTTATGGTTGGGTTACAGTGTTGCAGAAAATTTCAATTTATATATCATCATCATCATCCTAGTCTTGTCGCAATAAAATGGGGTCAGCTAAAAGGATAATCACCTAGATACACAGTGATCATTGCACTAAGCAGGTTTCTATGAGGGTTGGTAGATGAGTGAAAGCTTAACCTACCTCTTCAAGTAACTATTCCTAGGCTCAAACCTAGGTTTTTGACTTGAGAAAACTTAAATTTATACAAATTATAAAATTGAATTGCTAATGTTACCTTGAGTAGTTGAATACCCTGTAATGAAGAATCAATCAAATTAATTTTATTTTTAAGAGGAAATTTAGTAGTTCCACTTTAATAACATTTGAGTTTCTTAGTTAAATGTTGAAACTGAAATGCCAAGAATTTGATTGACTATCCTTAATGAATTTGATAAAACAAATGATAAAATGATGAGATTAAATATTGATGATGTTAAATAACAATTGTTAATGAATGTTAAAATTTCTTAAAGTGATCAATGAAAAATTGATGAAGTGATAATAATTTATGAAATAGTGATGAATTGTTGAATCATGAAATTAATGAAAAATTTTGATAAATTGATGGAGGAAATTTTACAACTCAAATAATATTATTGCTAAAGTGTAATGTACAATATATTAGGCCCATATTTTTATAGCCAATTGATTGATCCATAATGGTATTTTATGGGACAAATCTTTTTACATGGAAAATGGACTAGAAATTAAAGAAATAGAAGAAATTGGAAGCATGACACACTTTCATCTATCCAACACTTTTTTTTTAAAAAAAATGGAAAATAAATGGAATTTTCTATTTTTTTTCTATATTTCATAAAAATTTAAATAAAAAATTATATATCTTTTGTTCCTATTTTGCAAAAATGCTATTTTATCTTTTCTTGAAATTTGATCTATGTTTTTTGTTTCGATTCTTCTAGTTCACTTTACGAAACTTCCATATATAAATATGGCCTTTTATCACTTTCAACTTTGTTTTAATGAATTAATTTTTATTTTTTAATTTGAAGCCCACAACATGGACATGTAAAATGAATGAAGTATGAGTGTCCAAAATACATGCTAGAACCAATAGTGTTGCGACTAGGTTGTTGAAAACTTAGTTGTTTATAGTAGATGTTGGGTTTATAGAAAGAGGATTATGAGCATTTGAAATATTAATGTATATCTGATGAGATTTTTAGAGATTGGACATGGAATTGGCAATAATGTTGGAATTAGGCCCTTCCTCTAATCTTAGGATATCATCACCTATTAGATGTACATCTTTTGAATTAAGATTAAAGCTAGGCTTAATATTCCTAGTGATCAAGATGTTGGAATTAAGTGACTAATCCAAGACATTTTTCATTATTGCTTCTTCTGTTTTATAGTGACTATTCTTCTAAATATTTTCCTATTCTATGATAAATTTAGCAATCTCATTTTCTTCATTATGATTTAATTCGATTGGTTTGTCTAGATTGGAAAAGAAATGAGGTAGATCATTAGCTTGTTTGTAATCTACTAGAAGATTAAACATTTTAAGTATGAGCAGGAAACCAAGTTCTTTCTTGGAACAAGATATATTGTAGTCTTTTTTACTAAATGCTTTTAAAACTCCTTGTATGCAATGAATATTCATTATTTTGTGGATCTTCTAGATGTCATTTTTTGAGGATGATACACTTACTTTGGAGGTTATGTATATTAACATAATAACAAGTGATTATCTAAACTATTATTAACGTCAATTTTCTATAGATTAGCTCAAACTTCAAAGGAATTATCAGGACATCAAAACTTCAAGATATCAACATCAATGTTAAATTTTAGAGGATATATTAATTTCTCAAGAGAAGAATATGATAGAAAAGATCAACATTCTACATCATTTTTTAATCACAAAAAGATTATAAAATAAACAAGGAACGAGAATAGAAAAAATGATAATAAAAGTTGGTAGAATTTTGATTGCTAGTTTGGTAGAGAAAAAAAGCATAGAATCTATTGAATTACACCTCCTTCTAACATAAGAAATGTTGCGGCAAGAACTAACATGACCAACTAAATATAACTCATATAGAATATCATGTTTTCTTTCTTAATATCACTAATGTAATAAATGGCATTGCAACATTGTCTGCAATCACAAATAGTTTAAAGATGTTTTTTCAAATTAAATGAGGACTTACCAATCATATTAAAAAAATAACCTAGTTGTAAAAGTAACACTAAAGCCAAAAGAAAGCAAGTTATAAATTAACTATAGCATTGAGAGTAAGAAGGTTCAGTGTTAACCTTTAATAAAACTAAAAAACATTGTGACTTCAATTCTAACTTAAAATTTCATAGGCTAAAAGAAAAATAAATTTATGATCATATAAGAATAGACAAAGAAACATGATTTTGTGCATAGAAAAATTGTAAAAATGGTAGAATATTTAATCTTATCAATTCAATGCATAAGCAATCATTATACCTATGCTAGGAAAAAGAGAGCAATTTTAACAAAAGGAAAAAATTTACCCTTTATTTCAAGAGAAATATTTATAGCAAATAATAAGAAACTTTTTTTTTTAGTTTAGAGTAGAGGGAATTTTTAAAATGAGATAGAAAAAAACTAAAAATAAAAAATTAATAGTAACCTGTAGATTAGCAATATATTCAAAGAAGAACCAAGAGACTTAGAGGCTATCGACGAGGAGCTGCTTTACCTTGGTCTTTGATGTATATGCCTAACTAGATTTTCTTCCAAGATAAAAATTGATGTAAGTGTAGACTTGATGTAACAAGGATCTAGATTAAACCAAATTGCTTTGGTTTGATCCAAGGATCTATTTATGTGTCAAAGAAGTATATAATGAAAGGGATACATTTACTTCCAATGAAGGCTGATATTTGCAAGAGGACTCAAAAGTTCTAAAATGTTAAAAATGCAATGTGGCTTTGTAATATGAATGTGCTCAAAGTCTAAAAAGAAAAGATCATATGAAATTAGATTAAATCATCTTTGATGTTCAAAATGATTTCCAATATTTCTATTTATAGACTAAAAAGTACCTCATAAGTTATGAAGAAATGATGCATTGTGATCTATTGAAAAGTATCTATAAGCTTCCATATGTTGAAATCATCTTTGATGTTCAAAATGATTTCCAATATTTCTATTTATAGACTAAAAAGTACCTCATAAGTTATGAAGAAATGATGCATTGTGATCTATTGAAAAGTATCTATAACCTTCCATATGTTGAGTTGTTAATTTGATATCAGTATAATACTAAATGTTAAAACTGTCATCAAAAGAAAAATGATGTGAAAATGATATCAAAAGTGATATCAAATGTTGTATAAAGGTTGAATTATGATTTCCAAATAGTAGGCAACTACTAAGAAGATTGTTGTTGCACCCAGGCTTCCAAATGTCTAAAAGGAAGAAAAGTATGGGCACAAAACTTATACCATTGATCATCTTCAAGACATCACTTTTCTCATATGAGGATGGCATATCTAGAAACATATGTATTCTTTTATTTGTTAAGGAAGTGATCATTAATCCCTTCCTATATTTAGGATTTTTTATTTTCTATTTTTCTTCCTACATCTCTTACATATTGATGAGTGGATGGATGTTTCAACACTTTAGTTAATAAGTCACGAGTGCATGCATGTAACCAAATCATAATTTGTGGATGGACAATGTAAGTATTCTAATGGTTGATAGTTGGTTTGCGATTATTGTCTTCTCACGTTGAGTTATTGAAGTGTGAGTAGCATGGTTGAGTTACTGAAGTGTGAGTTACAAGTAATTTCATAAAAACAATCCTATTATACTACCAAAATGCTACATAAACTACAAAGTACGAGTCTCTATTTTGGCTAGTTAATAGTTTTCAAAGATTGCATTCAATAGAGCCTTCAAAAAAATTTGATAATTTCTTGATTTAAATACCAAGGAAATACACTTTAAAAATAAAGAAGCTATTTTAGTCTCATTAAAGTATTAAAGATTTTCCTAGATTCTCTATGCTAAAAATAAGCAATTTTGTTGAGATATTATTATTAAATTACTCTTGAGGCCTTTCAACGACATAAGCTCTTTTATGCCAAATCTTAATAGGAGTCTAATATTGCACAAAAATAGAGCTATAAAAGCAACCTAGGAAAAATCCCAAAATTAAATGCCAAACACGATACTATCTAAATCATTAGCGAAGCAACTAAAACAAAATAGGAAGAAATGAACTCACAGGATTAAAACAAAGTAGCTGAATTGATGTCTTTAGCAAGCCATGCTTTTACAATCTTCAAGTTGTTTCACTCCAAATCTTCTTCTTTTCCTTCCAAATCCTACCCTTGAGGCCCCTTTTATAGTGACCTTAGGATAGTTACAACAATCATGGAAGATTAAGGTTAGTTACAAATATTATGGGGGTTAGTTGTAACTAACATAGAGAAAATAGGTATAGTTGACAAGTGTCTGGTAGTTATAACTACCATGGAGATAAAAACGTTATAGCTGACAAGTGTCGTATGGTTACAATCGCCATGGAGATAAAGAAGTTATAGCTGACAAGTGTCATGTAGCTACAACTACAACTACCTCAGAGATTAAGGAGCTATGGTTGACAAGTGTCATGTTTGGTAGTTATAACATCATAGAAAATTAAAATTCTATTGTAACCACTAAGGGAAGTTACAACCATTATAAGGGAAGTTACAACCACCATGGTAATTAATGATAACTACTATGGATATTAAAAATTTATAATTGACACTTGTCCCCTTTACGTAGGACTTTACACAAATATCTCATCAACATACAATTCTCTTTTTCTTTTTAAAAAAGAAACAAAGCAATTTTTATAATAATCATGCTGCACACAAACTCAATGGGACCCATTTATGTCGATGCTCATGACCATCGCCAATGCCATCATGGGCCAACATGCTTTGCTTGAGATCGTTGCTCTTCTTTTTTGTCCTGGAATCTGCAATGTGTTTCATGCCAATGAGCGTAGGTAAACGGAGTTGTTCCAGCGATCATGAGCGTTAACTTGGGCGCTATGGTGGAGGAGGCATTGCGCGAGAGCGATGCTGCCGTGGATCGCGTGGCGTGGAGCGGTGTGTGATTATCGTAGTCCTGTTTAGGTGGCTGAAGCTCAGCTTGTGAGGACGTGCATGGAATGAACGAGTATTATGGAAGAAGGGCAGGCGTTGCGATATGGTGAGGAACACGTAAACGACACCGCGTGAGTTTTCAGGAGCAGGAACAGTCCGCGTGGATTTTCCAGTTCAGGTATCACTTCCATTCTATGTGGCAGTCTGATTTGTTGTACAGCGTACTGGACTGAGTGGAAAACGTAACGACGAGTTGACGACTATGTTGGTTCCAAAACTTTGGCTTAATTTTCCTGAAATATGCTGAATTCAACGGTCAGCTGATGCTACACCCAGGACCTTTAGGTATAGATCTTCCAACAAGGGGACTCGCGGCTAGTCCATTATCTCCATATTGCCAAGGAAGTTTTTGGGGTATGATTTTGACCACTGCATTATCTCACCCTTGCTACAGCAGTTTTGTTTTTGCAGGCGGCTTCAATTTTTTAATAGCAATTAATCCTCCCAACAACGTCAAAACATTTGGCCATTTACTCTCTTAATTTGACGATAAAGACAGAGAAACATGCATCCGGCACTCTCGTTATCTTGCTATTTTTGGCTTAAGAAGCTTGGCGGTGGATTCGAGCTCTTCTTCAGGGATAATAATGGGTCAAGTCTGCTCATTCTTCTTGGACATCTGCGTGGTCTCCAGCATCTGCGATTTATCAAAGATGAAGTTGCGGACGTTGCTTCATGGACTGCGTTCATTGGAGGTATTCGTTGGCAATGCCCTTGTGAGCATGAATGCGAAATTTAAGGATATCCAGGCAGCCCTTAATATTTTCGAGAGCATTGTAAAGGATTTTGTGTCATGGAATGCTATGATTACTAGGTATGCCTTTCATGGATTTTATGAAGAAGCACTGCAATTCTTTCATCAGGCAAAATGGGACAGAGGGATCATCCTCTGGTAACCTCTTAAAGGGATCAGATTTTGAACAAAATTTTCTTAGTAATGATCGCCACTGCTCCATCCAATGGTAGAAATGTGACAACAGAATATATCATCATTTATTTCTTCTAAGATAATAGTGTGAGGTACTTTCTTTCCTTACTTTCTTTCCTTTATTATGCTCATGTCTTGTCTTTATTGTGGTATCCCTTCTTACTTGTGCTTTTGTAGGTTGATATTGCCTAGTCATATGTTTAGTGACATCATATCCTTCTTGTGCATGGCTAAGGTTTAAGGTTTCTTGTAGCATTGATGGTGCTGAATGTTCAAGAGGCAAAACAAAGTTGCCTTGCAAATCTCTCCATCTTAGTTGTTCATCTTGGTGGAAGATAAACATGAAATTAGGATAGTATGGATTGGAATGAGCATAGGAAATTCTTGTTTGCATGAACACACTCTAGTCTCCTTCATCATATTCTTTGTCATGACTCTTATGAGTTTCTTTGGTAGGTGGTGACTTTTCCTTAAGTGTAGAAGCCATGTTATGTTTTTGACACTTTAAGTGTGTGTTAAAAGAATTGATTCAAGTATAAAAGATGAACTTTATAATACAACAAACTCTATAAAATCAACTACTAAGCAAACATTGACACATCCTTGACAGCAGCTCCAATGATGAGTGGTTGGATATTCTAGCACTCTACCATGCAAGTCATGAGTGCATGCACATGACCAAATCATAATCTGTGGATGAATGATGTAAGTATGTTAGTGGTTGATAGTTGGTTTGTGATTGTTGTCTTCTCATGTTGAGTTAGTGAAGTGTGAGTAGTATGGTTTAACACATAGTGAGGTATATGATATTATGATATTTTAGGCTCAAATTACTCCTAATTACTTCCATAATGAAAATGAGAATAAGAATCTAAGTCTAAGTGATAACTAAAACGTAAATATATTCTAGCCTATGATGATGAGCCTTTGTTCCTAGTTTACCATACAAACCCTAGTCTCATGTAACTTTACTAGGATTACCAAGTGAATTCACTACTAAGCGAATCAAGTAAAGTCACTAATGGGTTATCAAATGATTACACTTAACACTCAAAATTAGTCATACTTATTTTTCCTTACTCATGAATATGAGAAAATTAAAGTATTTTAGAAATGTAAAGAACTAAACTAAAGTAAACATATTAAAAAAATGAAAATTAAACTAAGGAAGGAAAATGACTAAGTAGAAAATAAAAAAACTAAGTGTAATGCTACAATGATGAGAAATAATCTTGATGTTTATTTTTAGCTATGAATTATGCCCAAGTATACTCCACTTGAACAATGATTCCATACAAATATTTAACACCACACTTTGGCCATTTACTCTAAATCTAACTCTAGTTCACAAAAACAAACTACAAGAATTTTGCTAAGGATGTAGTGAATGTTATTTCCTTAACATGACAAGGTGTTGGTATTTATAGGGGTTGAGGATCAAGAACTTAGAGTTCCCTAATTGAAATTGCACTTGTCACACAAAAACAACAAATTTTACATGATTCCCCAATGATGAGTGGTGAGGTACCCCTACACTCAACCATACAAATACGAGCGCTTTACGCACAATCCGGTCGAACTCTGCAGACAGACTAGTTGTGGTATCTAGACAGTTGCTCGTAGATCGATGTTCACTATCTTCTCACCTGGACTAGTATTAGCTTTGTCACGCATGGTTTAGTCTAGAGTGAGGTGTATGATGTGTTCCTACACTAATGCTACTCTTGGGTATGATGGGAAATAATATCAACTAAGCTAGAAGAGAGAGGGTGAGAGAGAATCTAAACTAGCCTAAGTGAGATGAGCATCTATTCCTTAATCATTCGTACACATCTTGGACCTTATGCATGACTACCATTGGGATTATCAAGTGCATGGCCTAGGTACGCTACTGGGTTACCAAGTAGTCACAGTTAAATACTCGTGATTAAGTCGTACTCATTCTGTGTTACTAGGAGATAATGGTAGAGAGATATTAACTAAGAAAGCAATAAATAACAATAAAAACTAAATAATTAAGCTAAGTGGATGCTACAATGATGAAGTAATCTTGATCTTTATTGCTAGTCATGTGCGTGTCCAAGTACGACACACTTGAATAAGGATGCCGTACAATTACAATCATCACATTGTGGGCATGCAGTGGGAGAAAGGGTTGAGAGGAAAAACTGACAAAAAGTCCCTACCTTAATACTAAAACTAGATTCTAAACCAAATTTGCCTGCCTCTTATTTATAGATGAGGAGACATGCCATGATATTGCTTATCTGATATCGCGTCTAGGCTGCGATATCGCATACGTGATATCATGTACGTGATATCGTGGGTGCGATAGTGCAGCCAACAATTCATGACTCATAATGCCACCATGACTGAATGAAAACTTGTCCTCGAGTTAAAGTGAGAACAAGCTCCATTGATTACACAGTGGATAGGTATGGGATTATTGACTAACTAGAATGGATTCATACTGTAGTGTGGAATTAGAAAAAAATTGATACACAACATGAAGAATGCAAATGAAAATCTTATAACTACAAAATTGGGTGGAACTCATGTAGTTCTTGGTGGCAGTGGCTCCTTCATGGGTGCCTTTCCCTTGTCTTGTGCTCCAGGTCTTGGGATTTGATGGTGATGAAGTATGGCCTAGAGTTTCTCCTCTTGAGTTCAGAGATCCTATGCTATCCATGCTAATGTTCCAATGTTTGATGGAGTTGACACCTCCCATGGGCATGGTAGTTGCGGAAAAATTTTATTTTCTTTGACATACTAAGCTATAAACACCCGTGGTTCCTCCTCGTAGGCTTTGGCTTTATCTCTGTATTCTTGAAAATCTGTGAGCCATCGAGCCAAGTCTGTTGTGACACCTTTCTTCCCCTGGTAGCTTGCTTTAACCACCTCAAGTTCAGAATTTGCAACCTCTAATTTTTGAAATGTTTTCTTGTGTTCTACAAATTCTGTTTCATATTTGGCGTAGGTGGTGGCTACCTATTGCTCGAGCTCTATTCTCGGGTGCCTTGTTATTAACATGGCAAGGTTGGCATACCGCAGGTTTTCCAACTCCATGTACTCTGTAAGGTCTTGGATCTGCAGGTCTCAGCTCTTAACTTCCGCTTGGTGGGCAAATACATATGTGTTCAATATGGCATGCCAGTCAGTGTGTTGAGCATTGAGAGTGTTGATGTGAGCCTTGACCATAATGATCTCTTTTTCGATGATTTATTTATACATCCCCACTTGGTCTTGGAAATGCTACTTTAGCTTCTCATGCTATTTAGCCTCATTCTACCATGCGCTTATTTCAATGGCTATCTTCTGATGGATGGTGCGTAGCTCCTCCGTTGAGAGGGTTCGATTTTCCCTGGCTAAATGGTTCATGTCCTGGTTGACCCTGATTAGTTGTTCTTGAAACTACTAAAAATGTTCCTCAAAAACATTCTTTTGCTTCTCCATAGAGGTCAACTGAAGGTTGTTAGCAACAAGTTATTTATTCTCCTCTTGTAAGGCCTTGAGTGCCTTGGTGTGCACGTAAGTTTGTGCTTGTGCCACAGAGGCATCCTAGTTAGCCTTCTCTTTTTCTTTCGAATCCTTTTATTCTCTTTCAACAATTTATTGAGTTGATCGGTTTTGAAAGTGTCCAGCTACTCTACGGGAATGAATTAAGAAGGATCCCACTGTGCTGATTGCAGGGTCATGTGCCTTTCTTGCAATCTATTCATTTCTGCTTCAGCGTGCTCGACCCTCATCTCTATCATGACTAGCTTCCCCTTAGTGGAAATGAGGTCTGATTGTATTGTTGTAACATCTTGTGGGATGTCAAACAAGGACGTCATTACTTGTCCTATTTGTAGCAATCGATCGAGTACATCCTCATGTTCCACAGGAGTCATTGAGGTATCGGCCAGAGTTTGAGCATCTTGTGCTCTTGTAAGATTTTCCGATGGCACAAAAGGCACATTAAATGATTCTTTAATATGATTTGTGACTTTTGTAGCTCCCGCTGCATCTTGGTGCTGCATGACCACCACTGTGGCCCATTCACTATTTTCCAACTACACCTGAAAGGACGTAGCATTCCCTAAAATCTGTTGTAACCAAGTGCTCTCCCCTCCTCCTATCTGAATGGACACTTCACCCCCCATTTGATCCATAGAAACCGTAGGTTGTACAACATTTTTGATGATGCAGAAGAGATTTACATCATCATGACTTCCCCAACTAACCATCTTAGCGATGGCCCTGAGACAGCTCATCAACGGTCTATAATCTTGCGGCAGTGGTGGTGGTTGATCTTGTTAGCCCGTGCTAGGCCCTGCTTCTTATTGTTGACTGGGTCTCGTGCTTGGAAGTTGGCTAGGTCCTACAAGTTGAGTTGTAATTGGCCTTGCCATTTATTTTTTTTCTTGTTCCGGACCCAGCGTCTCACCAGTGATTTTCCTTGCAACTTGTGGCTTTAGCAGTTCGACATACAAAGCATTTTGGGCTTTTTCGAGGACATCATTGGTGTATCCTCTAATACTAGCATGGCTGCATAGCTTCTTGATAAGACAAGGGAATGACAATGCAAACTTCCCTGTCTTCCATTCTTCAAACCACCTTAGGATCTCCATAACATATAGATGAGGTAGGTTAGCATTAACCTTTCCCATCAACATTGCACATCCTCTTGCCACATATGTTGAAATTATTTTTAAACCTCTTGTGGGGAATATGTAATAAGTCCCTATTTTGAAATAAATCTTCTCTTCCATTGTCAACTCCCCATAGGTCTTATCTTCCTTGCCATATGCCCTGTCTAACCAAACTCATTGCGCATCAGGGTCTGAGCGGGTAGACAACTGAGAAACCTTTGGCCCTGTATTTGGAAGGTTTAATACTTCCAAAATGGTTTAAATAGAAAAATCAATAGTCACACCACAAATGTTAACTGTGGTGCCTTCTTCTTTGTTGTGCCAAAATTGGTATGTTTCCCCTAAGTACCAAGCACCACTTTCAAAGAGGGTAGGCCACAATGGGGACCCTTTGAGGTGATCCCTAATGGCCTCAGGAGAAAATTTTATGAAAGGTTAAAATTTTAATTCCATAATCACTGTAGTTAATATGGACCTTTCATGGATGGCTTGAACACAATCCTGGGGCAATGTGAGATGTCGTCCCTGTTCAGACATTGCAGTAGTTCCTCCTTTCACCTGCCTTGATTGTACAGTGGCAAGGTCTTCTTGATGGATACTAAATGATTGTTCTTCCTACTCTGCATGTTGTTCAATAGGAACTTTTCCTTCACCTCTCCTAGGTCGCTTGATCACACCTTGAGCAGGACCTTCCTGTTGTTTGCGTTTCGGGGCCATCTGCAATCACACGAGGCCAATCGTTAATAAGGTTGTTACCAAAGTTAGGTTATACCTTACTGCTTTCCTTAATGAATTTGCTTTATCTCCTCATGACATTAATTATTAGGAGAAAATGTCCCCGAATGATTATAATATTTAATCCACTTTGCTTAGGTGGTTTCCAAATCTAGTTTCTCGGTATAACTAAGGAGATGAAATTATTTTTGGTGCATTTATCATTAATTTTATAACTAATTACCCTTAATAATGTCCTTTATGTGATGATGAATTTCAAAACATTTATGTGCTATTTGGCATGTGCCCCTCCCCACGACTAAGATGAACACTTCAGGTTCAAGTAGGTTGAAACGAAATAAAAATTGGAGTACCAGTGAGCGAGTTATGGATATGAAAGCAAGGGACGCGCAATCGAGAGTCATAGAGAGAAATTTGAAAAACTTCTCCTGCATGAACAGTTGTAAATGATGTTGACAGTCATAGGGGGGTTGCATATATATATATATTTTTTGAACGCGATATCGCGTCGGCTGCGATATCGCGGCTTATCAAAGTTGGGGCACTTTATAGAATGTACCACATTTTTAATATTTTTTTGAAATTAAACGATGTAAACTAAGGACATCTGGACTATTGTTAAAGGGTTCCAGGGTAATTCAACTAGATCTAAAGGCACAAAAATTATGATGGTGTGGAATTTATCAATAAGGACCTCAGATGATAAGGGAGAGAAAAAGGCTATGTGATGGTTCATAGGAACGTTTGAATTAGAGGGATAGTAATAAGGGAAAGAATATTGTTGAAAATATGCTGAGGGTAATAGATGATGTGCAGAAGATATTTTATGAGTGAAAATTAAAAAAATTATGCNGCATGTAAAGCATGATTAATGTGTCATTAACCTATCATTCCAAGATCAGGACCAAGTCCATTCCTTTGATCAGTGACACCGCATTGTTTCATCCCATGATGAGCGACTATGAGAGTATCATAACAATAAGGCATATGATCACTTGACATTTTGTTCAAGGGAGGAGTGATTTTTGCTTTGTGGCACTTTCTTTGTTTTTTTTTGAATCCTAAATCCAAAGAAGCCACCAACGCTCAGGCATGGGTGCATGTCTTTCCAGTGGGACCCCCTAGAATAGCATTGGATTTTTGAGTGCCTTTTGATTACTCTTACTCCCATTTTGTGTTAGATATACAAGGATCTTAGTACAATCATGTTGCGTGATAACTCTCACAGACGTTACCAAAGAGATCCACAAGTCCCCTTGATGTCACACCCTAATCATTCCCTCTTGGTTCATCCTTTTTCATTCTGGGTACAATGAACACAAAATTAATTTTAAGTTTTAAGAATGTCAAGAATATCATTGTATCCTTGAACAGAACCTCTTATTTGTAGAATGGATGAGTGGGTGTAATGGGCTCACTATCTAAATAATTGATCACTTGAGACTTGATAACATAGAACACACCTCAACCAACGAGCTACATAAGTGTTTTATTCGTAGATGAGATTACTTATAAAAATATAAAAGGATAAAAAGACAAAAAGATAAAACAAGAAATTGAAAAATAAAAAACTGGAAAACAAAAAATTGTAAAAATAAAAAAAATAAAAAATATTTATTAATCCTGCTTGTTATTAGAATGGGGGATATCCCCCATAACTAAATGGTTGAGCATTGAGAGGATTAATAAATGAAAGATGAGGATCCTTGCATGTTGAAAATATTGAAACTTGGTCATACTTACCCCATTGGGGTTCACACACCTAATTATAGTAAGCATAGTGGGTCAATTTATAAGATGTGATTCCTAGGTAAAGAGTTGACCCACTATGATACTTGAGATTGTAAGATGGTATGCAAGGATCGGGATGTCACCCTCAATGGCTGTGTTCATTGGGCCGTATGGTTGTTGGAGTGTTAATTGGTGGCCTTGATGAGGTGACATGAGGCGTTGGGTTTGAGAAGAAGGATGCACCATAGTTTTGGACTTATGTTTAGTTGGAGAATGTAGTGGCCTTGGAACTATGTTATCCCTTCCTACGGTCATGTCTAAAGAAGGGACGCCTTTCATGTTGAGGAGGTCTCTCATTGCTGTTGGCAATAGTATCACAAGTGATGTTCATGGGTTGTTGCTATGGTGCAGACACTTCAAGAATAGTTGGTGGCAATGTAGAAGGAGGGAAATTATGAGAATGTTGAAATTTAGGAGAAGTGTAAGGTACATAAGGCAGTGGTTGTGTTGAGGACATGGGCTAATAGTATTGAGAAGAATGATAATGCGGTGAGATAGAGTATGTTGGCCCAGTTGGGGAAACAAGATGTTGGACTAGATAAGCATTTGGAATCGGATGAAACAAAGGGTGTCTCCCATTTATGGATGGCTTCCCCCATGACTGGGATTGTTGCCAATGTGATTGAACACAATATCTTTATATGAACTCTAGGTGTAACGTGCTTCCCCAATGCTCATATAAATGTAACAAGATTGGGCATTGGCCCTTGGGGTGATCATACAGGAAAATGTTGCATTCACATGTATGATTGGCAGTTGAGCTCTTATTTTCTTCATCCCTTCTTTTCGATTGTCTAATGATATTTTTTCCTACTTCTCAGGTTGTCAAAACTCTATCTCCAATAATATTGATATATTATCCACACTTTTTATGCATCCATTCCAACATCTTATTGATCTTTGCCTTGATTTCATCTAATGATTGTTGTACTAGCAAAGATGGTTCTTCCTCCTTGAGATGGGTTGATTTATCCTTTCTGTGATTATGGACCTCTATTAAGTTGAGAATTTGGTCTCGTTGATGTTTTTCAACACTCTCCCATCTAGCCATTTCTCCTTCTTCTTTTGCTACCCGCTTAATAAACTCTTGGAATTGATGGGTTCATAGTTCGTATAGTTGACCTTGGGAATACATCCCTAGGGTCTCTCTTATTTCATTACAAAGCCCATCAATGATATGGTACATTAGCCTTTCCTCAGAGAACTCATGGCTTGGACAGTTGTTTAAGAGTGCATAATATCTTTCTAAGGCCATGTTCAAGGGTTCATGTTGTGCTTGTTTCCACTCTTGGATTTATTTCCTCAAGGCTAACACTCTTGCATAGGTTTGATATATTTTGTTAAAGAGTTCTACCATTGTTGGCCAACATCGAATTAAATTTGGTTTTAACGATCTATACCATACTTTTGCTTGACAAATGAGTGTCATAGGAAAGAGCCTGAGTTTTTACCAACCGTTATCAATGTTGTTCCATGCATAGGCATCATAGAAGGATTGTAAATGTTTTTGCGGATCTAAGTCATAGCCTCATGAGAAATTGGGAAAGTTGTTTAAATCGAGCCTAGGTAGGTGGCTCTCTTTACAATTCCTACGGGAGATTTGAACAACCTCTTGTATTTGTGTTAGGCTTGTAGTGGCCAGTAGGGGTTCATCATCATCAAGTAAGTTATGCTTTCATGCATTGGGATGATGCTACCTTCATTTATGTTTATAAGAAACCCCCACCTTGGATTGCGTACTCCAATCTTCATTGTCATATAATTCGTTGGTTCTCCAATGAATTGCCTCACTAGATGTAGCATTACTGCAGTCTTGTAGGAGAGGCATTGTTGTGAAATTGTGTGTGAATTTGTATGTGACTTTTTGTAATTATTTCTTCCTAAAAGATATATCATTAATTCCTATACAGTGACCTTGTATGATATAACTAATCTAGACAACTAGCACCGTCCTCGGCAACAACACCAATGATGAGTGGTGAGGTACCCCTACACTCAACCATACGAATACTAGTGCTTCACGCATGATCTGGTCGAACTCTATAGATAGATAGGTTGTGGTATCTAGATAGTTACTCATAGATCATAGTTTGCTATCTTTCCACATGGACTAGTATTAGCTTTTTCACATATGGTTTCATCTAGAGTGAGGTGTATGATGTGTTCCTACACTAATGCTACTCCTGGGTATGATGGGAAATAATATCAACTAAGCTAGGAGAGAGAGGGTGAGAAAGAATCTAAACTAGCCTAAGTGTGATGAGCATCCATTCCTTAATCATCCGTACACATCTTGGACCTCGTGCACGACTACCATTGGGATTACCAAGCACATGGCCTAGGTATGCTATTGGGTTACCAAGTAGTCATACTTAAATGCTCGTGATTAATTCGTACTCATTCTGCATTACTAGGAGATAAGGGCTGAGAGATATTAACTAAGAAAGAAATAAATAACAATAACAATTAAATAATTAAGCTAAGTGGATGTTGCAATGATGAAGTAATCTTGATCTTTATTGCTGGTCATGTGCATGTCCAAGTATGTCACACTCAAATAAGGATGCTGTACAATTACAATCATCACATTGCGGGCATGCACTGGGAGAAAGGTTTGAGAGGAAAAACTAACAAAAAGTCCCTACCTTAATACTAAAACTAGATTATAAACCAAATCCACCTGCCTCTTATTTATAGATGAGGAGACAGGCTGTGATATCGCGTATTCGATATCATGTCTAGGCTGCAATATTGCGTACGCGATATCATGGGTGTGATATCGCAGCCAAAAATTCACGACTCATCACCCAACTTGGATACTTCCATACTTGAAAGGTAGAATCTGTGCACATCTTTGAACTTTGTTTCTTGACAAATGTGACTTGAAGCATAGCATATCCTATACAAGCTTTAAGCTACACAGCAAAGTGTTTTGTCACTGCAAAACCACTAAACCTTATAAGGTCACAACAAGTTGAGAATGTGGTTTTAAGGATCCCACAACCTTTACAAAATTGAGCTTCGCTTATGAGTGTTTGGAAAATGCAAAATGACTTAATCTTGTAGTATCCCTACAAGCTCAATGAGGATGTTTTCACATAAGAAGCACATCAACCTTGTAGGGTAATAATAAAAAAAAAGATACAAGCAAATAATGTAACTAAATTTACAATTCCTTATAGTTGAGGCTCAATACAACATATAACTAAGTAAATTATGTTACAATGAAAAAAAATTACAATAGCATACAATAAACAATGATTGATATTTTGTGAATAGTTGCTTACTTAATTTCCAAGAATTTGGTATCTTCTTATAGCCTTGGAGTTTTTGAAAACTCCTTGGAATTCATGCAATGGCTACCAAATGACTAGTGTAGATGTCTCCTTCATAGTTGGGACATCTACTTGAGATTGGTCTCAATTTAGGAGAGACATCTCACTAGAAAATGGAACGTCTTTTGTGGGACATCTCTACGGACACATCTTCTCTGGGATAGAGACATCTACTATTTTTGGGAGACATTTCCTCAACTTTTGGGTTCTATCTTTTGAGTTTTTCTCCTATCAATTTGTCTTCTTCCTAGTTCTTAGAGCATCTTCATTTGGGTTGTAGCCTTTATTTTTTTTTCTATACTCTCATCTTGGCCTATGTAGTATTTACTTTGTCTTCTCATTGTAGATCTTGTTTCGCTTGAGTCCTTAGTTCTCATGTGGAGCTCTTGTTCATGTCCTACAAAAACCTCATTTATAAAAAAAATTTTATCCTCTTCAATTTTTTCAAGATTTTGACATACCAAATAGTTAATAGGGATGACCAATGATGAGACGCTATATGCACAAGCCGCGATATCGCGTACGCGATATCGTGGCCGACGCGATATTGCATCCCCCGCGATATTGCGTACGCGATATCGCGTCGTTCCCTACGATATCGCGTACGCGATATCGTGGTCCACCACCAAATCTATAAATAAGAGGCAGCACTTCCCGCATTTGGAATAATAGGCATAAAGTAGCGAAGCTCTGGCAGATTGATCACCCCAGAGATAGAATATTTTCCATGTGCCCGCAGTAGGAGTCCCCCAAGTGAACGGTTCTTTATTCGAGCAGCTTTGTACCTGAACGCAAGTTGTGTATGGAAATAAAGATGAGCTTTGTGGATAAACCTTGTAGTACATGGATAGGTCTATTTAATGTTATTTATTACTTTCCTANTCACACTTAGGCTAGTTAGGTGCCTCAGTACGACCGCTTCGAGCATGTGCGTTACGTGTGGTAATCCCAGTAACGATTAGCGTTTGGTAGTCACAGTTGCATAGTTCAGGGTGTGTACAGCAAGTGGGAACTGATGCTAATGCTAGGACTTAGTGCTATAGTTAGAATTAGTTTTAGTCTCTCAACCCTTCATCGTTTAGCATAGGAGATAAACTAGAAAATACCAAAAAAATCATATACCTCGGACTTACTTAACCATACACCGTGACAACAACAAGTAAGTCTGGGAAGACAACGATTAATTAACCCCAAGTGTTCCTTGTGGTGTTTAGGCATTTAGTCTGTGAATTTTGAACGGATCTCGCGTGCTACGCTTGTTTCATATGGTTCAGTGTAGGGATACCTTGCCACTCATCATTGGCGCTGTTGCTGGGGACTAAGTGTTTGTACGCCAATTAGAACATTAGGAAATCTTTCACATCGTTGTGAGCCTTAATGAACCTTTGGGTTAATTAGTTAATCAAGAACATATATAATGGTGAATAGCACACCATTAAAATAACTTCTTCTCATAAGGTTAACTCACCTAAGGATAACACGGAAGACAGTCAGCATCATACACATAACCTAGACCAGCCATGTCCTAAACAATCTAAGGTGACATATACTCATCCCGATGAGTATGTACCTAATTTTACTTTTATTCTCCATCAAGATGAGCAACTGCGGTGGAGAGATTTGCAAGGTAACATTGTGTTACCCCGGATAGATCAGTCCCTAACATGCTTTTCCGTGCTTTAGCACAGATTGGCATGCAAGAACTATTTGCAGAATACGTTCTGGATAACTTTGACACATGGGATTATCATCCCATAGATGCCCAACGTATTTGGGATGAAAGGCAGGAGAGCCAACACTCGTTATTGAAGGGAAACGTCCCCCATGTCCTTAGTGAAATAGGAGATGAGGAACCCCTCATAACGAGTTTCTTAGAAAATGATGTTCCTCCTCCTCACAATGGTGAAGAGGTTAGGCATCAAGGCCTTCGATCAACTGTACATGCTATAGGCTCTGATCCTCGTGAGCACTAACTGTTCATGGCAGGAACAACCACTCACACTAAGGACGGACACTTAGATCGTTACAACGATCGGGGCCGAAGTAGCCGAAGAGAAGGTAAGAAACATCGCCATAGGGATGGATCCCCTTCCTCTTCTCCTTCATCTCACCATTCACACTCTCCTTCCACATCTGGGCGCAACCATCATGAGCATAACGGAGAGGGTAAAAGTAAAGAAGATAAAAGACCTCGATAGGAAGGTCAGGAGTTAGGACAAGGGCAAGGATGTAGGGAGAGTAGGGAACCACCACGAAGACATCATAGACGTCATGATAGGGATGATCATGACGAACCCTACTTGTAACCCGAAGCATGCTTGATATCACAGAGGTAGTTAGGATCCCCACAAGGCACTTAAAGGATAGCAGGATCAAGCGTTTGGACATAAATAATATCTCACGTTTTGAAGGGGGATACAACGCTGATCCTCAACATCATTTATAGGCATTCCACGATGCCTGTGCCTTGAAAAATATAGATAACGAGTGGTAGAAGCTTAAGTTGTTCCCAAGGACACTCACCAAAGAAGCAGAGAGCTGGTACCAGTCCTTAGAACCGGAAACCATCAAGAGGTGGAGTACGATGCTCAAACTGTTCAACAACAAATATCAGACGTACTCTAGAGTGTCCAATTTGTGTAAGCAGATCCAAGGCTGGAAACAAGGAGCTTATGAACCATTGGATGTTGCCATGGCCCGTTACTATACACTGCTACATCGTTGCCCGGGCCGTGGGTACGCTAAGCGGGATCAACTTCGCCACATTGTGGATGGGCTAAGGAATGAAACGAGAAGAACTCTTGGGACTTACGCCCAAGGGAGACTTTCCCAACTAAGAGCCCATGAAGTTGAAAGTTTGTTGGAACAAGTAGCGCAAGAAGAGGGTGAGCTACGTAAGAGGGAAAGTGCGGAAGAATACAACCGTGATCCCTCTCTTCGCAAGAAGGAAGTGAAATTCTGTGATGAGGAGGATGAGTCACCACTCGAAGAGTTGGTGAATCAGAAAACCTTACCGATCGAAGAGTT
>MNCI01028702.1:184644-210366 GCA_015680685.1 Gnetum montanum | reverse complement strand
CTAGGATTGGGAAATGAAGGGAGTGCCGCCTCTTATTTATAGAAATGGCGGCCGTACGCGATATCGCGGCCTAGTGCAAGTCGCATCTCATCAGTAAGGATGCCATCATACCATTTTGATTCATCAGGAACTAGTTCATTTATTACACCAGTAAAGAGGAGTTCATCAAGAAATTGGTCAGATAGCAAGCCTTCCTCTTTGTTATCCCATCGTAATGAGACAAGTCAACAATGATCACATTATCAGTTCTCTTTCGATCTACCATTGTAAGATCAAACTCCTACAAGATCACTAGCCATTGTATGATATGGGGCCTCACCGTTGGATTGGTCATAAGGAAGCAAATGACACTATGGTTAGTGCGTCCAAACACTTTGTATCCAAGCACATAGTGCCTAAACTTCTCTAGAACATACAACACCATCATTAATTCTTTCTTCATTGTGGTGTAATTTAGCTATGCACCCATAATGCTTCCACTTATGCAATGAATGTAATATTGACATTTCTTGTCATCCAATTGCATAAGCATGGCTCTTGAGGCATAATTTGATGTGTTTTTCATTATATGAAATAGTCTTTATGAGCTTCTGCTTGTGGAAATGGAATGCGTTTTTGCATTTGTTGGTCCAAATGAATAGAGCATCTTTGCTTATAAGCTCAACCAATCATTTTGTGATCTTAGAGAAATTCTCTATAAAACATCGGTAGTAGCCCATGTGTCCAAGGAATGACTAGCCATCTTTAATGTTTTCCAGTTGGCTAGTTATTTCTTGGATGAACTTTATCGTTTTAGGGTCCACCTCAATCCTTGCATGAGAAATTTTGTGCCCCAGCTCAATGCCCTCCTAGACCATCATATGGCTCTTTTGTTAATTGAGTTGAAGATTTGTCTTCACACATATTTTAAGGACTTGCTCAAGATGTTCCAAGGCTTGCTCAAATGTGGCACCATAGGTGGAGAAGTCATCCATGAAGACTTCCACCTTGCAATCAATTTGTTGCTGAAAAATGTTTAAGACCAAGCATTGGAATGTTGTAGGAGCATTGCATAGACCTAAAGGCATATTTTGATATGAAAAATTCCTCCATGGACTTGTGAATGTTGTTTTGGTTTGATCCTTTGACACGATTTGGATTTGGTTATAGCCACTATAACCATCCAAAAAGTTGTAATAGTAATACCCATATATAGTATCCATGACTTGATCCACAAATGGCAATGGAAAGTGATCTTTGAATGTTTCCATATTCAATAGTTGAAATTCAATTTAGACCCATCACTTGCCACCTTTTTTTTTGACACAAGCATAAGTGGACTAACCAACTTACTATCTACAATGGAATAGATAAATCTCACCTTGATGAGTTTTCTTTCCTCCTTGATAATCTGCTTTAATTTGACGTTCAATCATCACTATGGTAGTCTATTTGGCTTCATAGTTGGATCAGTGTAGATACGATGTTGACATATTCTAAGATCAATCTTTGTGAGTTCATAATGTGATCAAGAAAAGAATGTTTTCCATTTACTAATCAACCTCAATAACATCCATTTCTGTTTAGGAACAAGATTGACATTGATGATTATCAACTTACCATTTTTCAAAAATGCATACTCCATGCTGGTAGGTAGAGTTTTCAACTCTATGGGCTCTTGTTTAAAATTTTTAGGAACTTCGAACTATCCCCAATTAGTATCATTATTTGCATCATTAGAGAGTTGACAATGAACTTGCTCTAGTTCATCCATATCTTCAACACTGGCACATTTTAGGCTCTCAAAAGTTCCATAAAAAGTGTGCTACTTTCAAGATTAGCTATCAGCCATTAGGTACCCTCCTGTTTTTTGATAGTTGTCTATACGTACATTCTAATATCTACCTCATTTTCATACTACTTGCATGCAAAAATCGATGTTCTTTTCATGGACTATAGTTTCTACATGTAGTTACACTATGTATTGTTGTACATGATGTATGGAACTTAGTTCTTCTTGATCTTTCCAAATGCATTTTTCTTGAAAATTTCTAGGAAAATATTTTTGATGTCCATTCATACATCAAAAATGCTCAACCAAGCCCTTTTCATAATGATTGAAAAGTTCTTCTTGCAATTGTTAACTTTGATTACTAGGAAATCAACAAGATATGACCACCCACAGATAGTGGTTATGATGTTCTCCACTAGTTCCAAAGGAATAGTGATGGACTGATCTACTAATTCTAAATGGATGTTACTCTTCTTAAGAGGATGGATGTTCTAGGAATTATACATTTCATGAGAAATTAGATTAACTCTAGTACCTAAGTTAAGAAGAGCCTTGCATGGCTCATTCCTAGCAATCTACAAATGGATTAGAGAACTTCTAGGATTAGATCTTTTCCTAGGAAGGTTACTAGCCTTGATCCAGTTAGATACAACATGGGTTAACATAACTATGTGGATCTTAAGAGACATTTGGTTTGAAGGGCATTTAGAAAAAAATGAATGCAGAGGATGAAGAAGATACATGGAAACTACTTGCATAACTAGGTGAGGGTTTAGTAGGGCTATTGGTTGGAAAGAATGGTCTTTTATGAGCTCTTGATTCCAAACTACTTGGCCATGGAGCTAGCTATAAGTTAATGGCCCTTGTAGTATTATGTTGTTGTAGTTGGGCAAGAAGCTCACCTTGCATGGATGGAGCAGGTGATAATTGGATTGAGGGTGGAGGAGCATGTGCTAAAGGATGAAGAGGGTGATAGAGATATGAGGTTTCCCCTCTAGTACATGGAGAATGAGTTCTGTAATACTCTTGAAAGTAGTAGTGATGCTGAAAAGAAGCATGATTAGTAGAGTTATGTAGAGACATTGGTTGTTGAACATAGTAGCCATATGGATCTGGCTACCTATAAGGGTACTACTACCTTGATGGTGACATCCCCCATGATTGTGGGTGTTGCCACTACTAATACTACTCATATGGTTGTGATGAAGCTCCACTTGGATAATAAGCTTATTATTGTTGGTGGAACTTCTTTGGGTTGCCTTGAGGATAAGGAAACCTTCTAGGTACCTACCTTCATGCTAGTCTAGGATTAAAAGCATACATCCCAGATTCCTATAAGTGTGACACAATAGGGAAACATTCCTTGATATGTTCAGATTGGAAAATGTTACACCCATCATCCTCATTTGATTTTGACTCCATAGCCTCTTCTATTGTCGTAGCCTTGCCCTTACCCCTTTAGTAGGCACGTTCAACTTCTTTCCTTCTCCTACGGTCATGATCACTACCTTGGTCTTTGGATTCTTCTATAATTTTTAGAGTAATTTGAAATTTTTCATATAAAGCTTCCCACATTTTTTCAACCTTAGCCAAAATTTTAGATAGAAATTTTAAATTGGAAAGATTTTTTGCTACACCAGCTCATCAAGTGGTGCTTCCCCCTTACTGTCATAGAATCAGACCTTTTTTTAATGATGGAAGAATCTTGGTTATACTCCTTAGCACTTATTTATTTTCTCAACTCACCTTTTTCTTTTGCAACCTACTTAATCAACTCTTGAATTTGATGGGCTGTTAGTTCTAATAGTCTCCCTTGGGTGTAGACCCCAAGAGTTCTCCTTGTTTCTAATTAGAGCCCATCTATGATATGGCAAAGTTGCTCCTATTGAGAATAACCATGGCTAAGACATCTATGCAAAAGGAAATGATACCTATCCATGGTACTATCAAAGGGTTCATGTATTCCTTATTTATAGCCTTGTATTTTCCTTCACAGGTTTGACACTATGGAGTACCTCTGATACTTGTCATTAAATAGTTTTAGCATTGTACTTCATCAACAAATTAATTTTGTTTTCAGAGACTAGTATCAGCTTTCTACTTCCTTGATGGGTGTTTTAGGAACATATTGAGATTTTTCCAATCATTTTCAATATTTTGTAAGGCATAAGCATTGTGAAAGACTTGTAAATACATTTGAGAATCTAAGTTATATTCTCCCTCAAATGTGGGAATATTGTTCATGTCTAGCCTCTTGATTCAACTATCTTTCACATGCCTAGTAGGAATTTTGATAGCCTCTGCAATGTTGAGCATATTTTGAGTGGCTAGAAAAGGTTCATCATCATAATCTCAATGACGCCTATGATGTCCTCTACCATTCCTTCGTTCATGTTAGTTTCTGTGATTATCATTGTTGTTCCACCATCTGTAGTTCTACTCAAATTTGGAGAAGGAAGCTATACCATATGTAGAGGAAAAAGAGGGAAGAGGACTACCATCACTATGGTATTTGTCATTTCCCCTTTGTTTGTCATAGTCATGATCCTTAGAGTGATCATCATTATGCTTGTCTAAGTTCTCACTTAGACTTCCTTTCTTAGAGCTCCCATGACTATGGGGCTCACTATTACCACTACCTAGATTGTTGATCATTGATTTAAGATTTGGGTTTAACTCCCCTTCACTAGAGTTAAGAGGTGAAGAGTTTGCATGTTGAAAATCCTTGGAAAGAGGTTCCTCATTATCCTTATGATCTAGTATGAATAAGGGGTTGGTGAACCATTTCTCCTTCATGTCTTCATCGTGCTTTTCTTGTTGTTGATCTCATTTGCATTATGTTTCAATGGGATGGTAGTCTTAAAAGTTATGATCTTTCATAATGTACTCTTTGTGAAGCTTCTTGATGTCAAACCTCATAAGGATGTAGAGCAGAATCTTGGGAATAGATTGACCAAGTGCCAATACAACATTTCCCTCTATGTCTCACCATCAAATTTTTTCATCCTAATAAAGGACATAAGTAAAATTAGGTACAAACTCATCAGGATGAGTGTACACCACTCTGCATTCTTATGGTCCTATTGACTTAGAATCATCATGCCTCTGAAAAGAAAAAGAGATTTTTATTAGAAATAATTTCTCAGTGTGAATGTAGTACAATTTTGATCAATTATTATGTATTTACTATATATATTTTTTCAAATGATTATGACCTTAGGGCTTGGTCTAATGATCATAAATAATATTCACTAAGTCCTAGATAGTGTACATATCAAACTACAAGTCCTTGGCAATGTTGCCAATGATGAGGGGCAAGTAAACCTTACACCCAACCATATAAATCACTAAGTGTTCATACGTGATCTGGTTGAATTCTATGGACTTATAGCCTTCTAAGTATATTGGTCTCTAGGAAGTGAAACTAACCATTTCAATCATTGTCTTCTCAATTACATTTATGAAATGCAAAGGTATGGTTAAGTGTAATTGAGGCATATGATTTTTATCATTTTATGTTTTGTGTTTTAAGTCACCTAAGGGTAAAGAATAATGAATAAAAATGAAATAATTAAATTACTAATTTAATCTAGTTGGCTACATCTAACTAATCTTAACATAAGCATCCATTCCCACTTACCGTACACATCTTGAACATGTTTAACACTACCAGGTTACTAAATGTTAAGAATTATTGGGATTACCAAGCACGAAGCATATGCTTGAAGTGGTCATACTTATGTGCTTAATTAATCACTATTTAATATAGCTTAGTTTAGCCTCATTAATTATTTAATTACTTAAAGCATTAAAGAAAATTGCATAAATATTAAATGCATAAATAAATAATTAATATATTTCAAAGTGTTGCAAGGGTTATCAAAATTCTCATCTTTATTGCTACACATACTATTGTGCTCAAGCACAATAGTACTCAAATAAAGATCCATACACTCTTGACTCTTACTACGGGCACTTAGAAAAAATATTCTAACTTTCAAATGATAAAATTGCAAGAGCTTTGCTAAAACTATGATAAGATATGCCATAAACATAGTGGGTGAGCACATATTTATAGGAAAAACAAGCACTATGTTGATGGGGCCACATCAATGCATGAAATCATGCATCGACAAGGCCTAGTCAATGAGGCCTAGTCGACAGGGCCTAGATGATGAAGCTAATTTATCATTCATCATACTCCCATGACTAAATGAAACTCATCCTCAAGTTCATTACAAATTTGGGAAGGTATGGAATTATTGATTGGTGATAGACATACAATAAACACAAACAAAGACTAAGTGCTCGAGTACGATGGAGGGAAACATCGTGTTACCTTTGGGCCTCAAAGGGAAGGAGTCAAGGCAAGAACAATGGTAAGTAGCATAATAATGATAAACATTGTGATCATGGTAGAGATCAGAGAAGATGGAGTAGTAGGCACTATTTTGATATTGGCTCTCCTTCTTGTTCACCTTTGTCATCCTCATCATCTTTCTTCTCCAACTCTGATCGAAGCTACATAGGGAGAGATCATGATGCAGGTAACTAGTGGGATAGACATGACCATATATCCCACTAGAATAGTAGAGATCAAGGGAATGGAAAATCAAGAGAGGCCCATCACAAAGGAAGAAGGGATAGTAGAGGGCATCATAGGCATCATAGCCATCATAGGGGCCATGATTATGATGAGCCTTTTTTTACCACTAGAAACATGCTAAACATTGTGGAGGCTATGAGAATACCAACAAGGCACATGAAGGATAGTTAGATCAAATGGTTGAACATGAATAATATTCCTAAGTTTGAAGGGGAATTGAATTCAGATCCACAAAATCATCTATTAGCCTTTCATTATGCATGTGCCTTATAGAATGTAGGGAACAAATGACAAAAATTGAAGCTATTCCCTAGGACACTCATTAAGAAAGTTAAGAGTTGGTACCAGTCTTTGGAACTAAAATCAATTTGACAATGGAGTATAATGCTTGAATTTTTTAATGATAAATATCAGATCCGTAGTGTCTAACTTGAGAAGGTAGCTCCAAGGTTGGAAACTAGGCACAAATAAGTCCTTAGATGTGAGCATGGACAGGTATTAATCTCAATTGAACTAATTCCTAGGACATGGCTATTCTCAAAGGGACTAGCTATGCCATATCATAGATGGGCTCTAAATAAAAATAATGAGAACTCTTAGCATCTATGCACAGGGGAGGATTTCGGAGCTAAGGGTCCATCAGATCCAAAGGCTAATTGAGTAGGTGCCTAAGAAAGAAGGTGAGCTAAGGAAAAGGAAAATTTTAGAGAAGTATAACCAAGATCCTTCCATTCACAAAAGGAAGGTTTGGTTTTGTAACAATGAGGAGTAGGCACCACTTGATGAAGTGGTGTAAAAAAAATCTTATCAATGCAAAATTCTATTTTTGAAATATTAGCCAAGGTTGATAATATGTGGGATTCCTTGGATAAAAAATTCTAAATGGCTTTGAGGATTGTTAAGAAGAATAAAGAGCAAGGAGGTAGTGGTCACGACAGAAGGAGAAAGAAGGAAGTTGAATGTGTCTATTAGAAGGATAAGGGCAAAGTCGCTGCAGTGAAAGAGGTTGTAGATTATAAAATAGATAATGATGGGTGTGACATTTGCCAATATGAACATCCTTAGGGATGTTATCCAATTATTTCTGAATTGCAAAAATCTAGGGTATACACTTTGAATCATTTCTTTTCAAAATGATAAGCACTCAAGAAGTTGTCTTATTGTTAAGATAACTATAGGTAGTTCCACCAACAAGTCTACTATCTAAATGGAGTGCCATCTCAACCTCATGAGTAGCACTAGTACTGGCAACACCCATAGTCATGGGGGATGCCTCCACCAAGGTAGTAATACCTTTACCATCAGCAAAATTTGTATGACTACTATGTTTAGCAACCCATTTCTCCATGTGACTCTTTTATTCATGCTTCTTTCCAACACCACTACTATCCTTCTTAATCTTATAGAGCACCATATCTAAAGGGGGATTCCTCATTCCTCTATTACCCTTCTCATATTTCTATTCTTACATCTCAATCCTCAACTCCCTTACCACCCACTCCATCTATGCTAGGCGAAATACTAGCCCAGCCATAGTAGAGAAACACCATAAGGACTATGAACTTATACCTAGTCTTTAGCCAAGTGGTTTTGACACTAAGCCTCAAAAAGATCCTTTTTTAAAACCAATATTCCTACCAAGCCCCTACAAACACCTATATCTATTAACCTTGCTTCTTCTCCTTTCTCCTCAATAGTGTCCTTTGAGATCCCTTCAAATTAGACACCTCCCAAAGTACATACTCAATGTTGACCCATGTGGTTACTGATTGGATAATGATTGATCATCTTCCCAGGAAGAGATATGATCCTAGGAGTTTCCTCATTTACTTGA
Organism: Gnetum montanum; assembly: GCA_015680685.1. Lineage (NCBI taxonomy): Eukaryota > Viridiplantae > Streptophyta > Gnetopsida > Gnetales > Gnetaceae > Gnetum > Gnetum montanum. The sequence goes on along the minus strand of MNCI01028702.1, from coordinate 202,155 downwards.
AAATTTCTAAAAATGAACCTTGCAAGACTCTTTTGGACTCAGGTTCTGGTGTTAATTTAATCTCACAAGAAATGTACAAAGCCTAGAACTTTCCTCCACTTAAGAAGAATAACATTTACTTAGAGTTAGCAAATCAGTCCATCACTATCCCCTTGGGATTGCTGAAGGACATTATGACAACTATCTATGGATGGTCATATCCTACTAAATTCCTAGTGATATAAGTGGATAATTGCAAGGAGACTTCCCTACCATTATGAAAAGAGTTTGGCTAACTACGATTGATGTATGACTGAAAATTAGAGACCTCTCCTTGGAGATCTTCAAGGAGAATGAATTCTATAAGGTAGAGAAGAAGCATGTTTCATGCATCATGTACAATGACAAAGGGTGCCACTACATGTAAAAATTATGGACTATAAAAAGTAGAACACTCATAACATGCAGGCAGTGTGCAGATGTCACAAAGGTTCAAAGGTGCATGTAAGCAGTAGCCACAAAATAGGAGGGTACCTAGTGGTTGACAGCTAAAATAAAGAGTAGTTTAACATTATGCATGGAATAGACTAAGAGCCTCACAAGTGCCTATGTTAAAGGCATAGAAAAACCAAAGAAAGTCCATCACCAACTCTCCAATGAACATGATGAAACTAATTAGGGAGAGTTGGAAATCCCTAAGCACTTCAAACATGAGCCCCTTGAGCTAAAGGCTCTCCTAGTTGTAATGAAATATGCCTTTCTAAATAATGGCAAGTTACTCATTATCAATGTTAATTTTGCTTCTATACAAAAAAATAAAATGTTGGAGGTCATCAAGAAATAACCAACAATCTTTGCTTGGTCATATCATGAGTGATAGGAATTGATCCAAGGATATGCCAACATCAAATCTATACAGATTTCTCCATTAAACCAAAGAGGTAGTGACAGCGAAGGTTGAACCCCAAGCTCAAGCAAATTATCAAAGATGAGATTAAGAAACTCCTCAAGATGGGGTTCATCTATCCCATTGTAGATAGTAAATGGGTTAGCCCACTTGTGATTCTACTAAAGAAAGGTGGAAAATGAAGGGTTTGCATTGATTTTAGGCTATTGAACATGGAAACATTTAAGGATCATTTTTCTTTATCATTTGTGAACTAGGTGTTGGGTATAATTTTGAGGCATTGTTATTATAGCTTTTTGGATAGTTATAGCGGCTATAACTAAATCCAGATAGCACTAGAGGATCAAGCCAAAATCACATTCACAAGTTTTTAGGAAAATTTTGCATATAGAAAGATGCCTTTCGACTTGTGCAATATCTCTAAAACATTTCAATGCCTTGTTCTCAACAAATTTTAATAGCAAATAGGTAGTAGGATGGAAGTCTTCATGGATGACTTCTCCACCTACGGGGCTACATTTTAGCATGTTTTGAATTGTCTAGAGCAAGTATTGAAAAGATGTATGTAGATGAACTTAAACTCAACTAGAAAAAGAGCCACCAGATGGTTCCATAGGGCATTGTGTTGGGGTGAAAAATATCACAAAAAGGGATTGAGATGGATCCTAAAAAAATAAGGATCATCTAAGGAAAAAAATGACAACCTAAAACTATCAAAGATGTGAGGTCATTCCTTGGCCATACTGGCTATGATTAGCACTTCATTGAGAACTTTTCTAAGATTGTCAAACCATTGGTGGAGTTGACAAAGAAGGATGCTCTATTTGTTTGGACTGAGGAATGTGAACATGCATTCCAACACCTTAAATAGAAGTTCATAGAAACACCAATCCTATAAGCACCAAATTGATCCAGACCATTCCATATTATGATGGACACATCCAATTATTCCATAGGAGCTATGATCACATAGTTGGATCATTAAAAACATCCTACTACATCCATTGTGTGAGTAGAAGCATTATGGGTGCACACTTGAACTACATCACCACCGAGAAAGAACTGATGGTAGTGGTGTATTCCTTAGAGAAATTCAGGCATTATGTGCTTGGATACAAGGTGTTTGTGTACAAGGACCATAGTGTAATTAGGTTCTTGATGAATAAACCAACTTTGAGCCCTTGTGTCATATGATGGTTAGTACTCTTTCAAGAGTTCGATTTAACCATGATGGATAGGAAGGAAATCAAGAACATGGTAGTTGACGACTTGTCTTGGTTACAGTGGAACAACAAAGAAGAGGAGAGCTCACTTTTAGATAAATTTAGTGATGAACTCCTCTTTATTGGAGTTGTTACTGAATGAGACCCCAAGGAAAAAAATTGGTATGATGGCATCCTCACCCACCTAGTCACTTAGGAGATGCCATAAGAGTAGGACCACAAGAAGAAAGAATTAGGTCAAACATTTCATGGAGATCAATTGCAACCTTTACAAGGTTTTCATCGATGGCTTAGTTTAATGGTGTATTCTAGATGATGATCAACTACATGTTCTTGAAGATGAAAATGAGGGTCATTTTGGGGGTCCTTATGCTAGGATATGAATGATCATTGATGTGCCGTGATATCGCATACACAATATCATAGCCTATAGAAACATCTATAAATAAGAGGTGGATTTCCCTATTTTAGGCATCTATATTTAGCCCTTAGCCAAACTATAGCAATTTTTCCATTCTAGAGTTAGAATAATTTCTATGTGGCCGCAGTAGGAGTCTTAAAGTGAACAAATCTTTATTCGAGCAAATTGTACCTAAGTACACATTTGTGTACGGAAATAAAGATGAACTTTCTGATAAACTTGCAGCATATGGACTAAGCTAAATAGGATTTAATTATTATTAAATGTTTAAATGCTTTCCTAGATAATTAATCTCTCTTAACCCTTAACTCTCCTAATTAAGTGCATTCAGTATGACCACTTCGAGCATGTGTGTAACGCTTGGTAACCCAGTAATGAGTAGCATTTGGTAATCCCAGTAGCGTTGCACTGGTTTAGGGTGTATGCGGTAAGTTGCAATGTATACTAGTGCTAGGATAATTAGAACTTAGTTAATGAATAGTTAATGAAATTTAGTCATTTAGTCTCTTCACCTTTCCTCTATTAGCATAGGTGTTAAAAAGATAAAAGATATAAAAATCATACACCTCAGGTTTACTTAATCATAAAACCATGAAAATACAAATAAGTCTAGGAAGATAGCAATTGATTAACCTTAAATGTTCCATTAAGGTGCGTAAGCACTTAGTCCTTGGAGTTCGACTGGATCACACGTGAGACACTGGTATTTGTATGGTTGAGTGTAGGGGTACCTCACCATTCATCATTGGTGTCGTTGCTGAGGACTTAGTTGTTTGTGTGCTATGTAGAACATATGAGATCATTCATATCATTGGGATGCTAGAACAAACCCTTAGGGTTGATCAAAAGAAAAAAAATAAGATAACAGTAAATAGCACACTGAAAAAGACTAAAATGTCTTCTTCTTCGCACAAAAGCACTTCACCATCTAGGAACAACACTAGAGACAGTTGGCGGCATAACATACATAACCAAAATCTGCCAGTTCCTCAACAATTCTATGTGGTATATATTCATCACGATGAGTATATACCCAAATTTACCTTTATTCTCCATCAAGATGAACAACTATGTTGGAGAGACTTGGAGGGTAACATAGTATTGCCTCTAGACTAAGCAGTCCCCAACATGCTCCTTCATGCTCTTGCACAAATAGGCATGTCACAATTATACACAAAGTATGTTGCATGTGATTACGACACAAGGGACTACCATCCCACAAAAGCATAGTGTCAACGAAACTTAATATAGGAGAGTTGCCACACATCTTTGAAGGGAAAAGAACCCCATAACGCTCCACCCGTCTTAAGTGAAATTGAGGGTGGTGAACCTATTTCAATAGGTTGTCCACAAAATAATGTTCCCCTTCCTAATGATGGCGAGGAGGTGGTATATCAGAACCTTCACTCCATGATTCACAACCCTAGTTCTAATCCCCACGAACACTAAGTGTTCAACAAGGAAACACAAACACACGATAAGGGCAGGTAGTCTGATCATCATCACGATCGGGGCTGGGGCCACTGAAGAGAAGGTAGGAAACATCGTTATGGAGATGGTTCTCCTTCTTCTTCACCTTCATCATCACATTCACCCTCTCCTTTAGTATTAGGATAGAGTCATAAGGAACCTAACCATGAGGATAAGGGTAAACATAGTGAGAAACCTCGACAAGAGAGTCGAGAGTGAGGACAAGGGCATTCTAGAGAATCACGACATGGAGGAAGGGAAAGTAGGGAACTGCATAGACATCACAGAAGCTATGAAAGAAATGACCACAAAGAACCCCTACTTGTAACCCGAAGCATGTTAGACATCATGAAGGTCGTAAGAATTCCTACAAGGCACCAAAAAGATAGTAGGATCAAGAGGTTAGACATGAATAATGTCCCACGATTTGAGGGGGGATACAACGTTGATCTTGAGAACCACTTACAAGAATTTCATGATGCATGTGCCTTGTAGAACATTGAGAATGAATGGAAAAAGCTAAAGTTGTTCCCAAGGACAGTAGTAAAAGAAGAAAAAAGCTAGTACCAGTCCTTAGAACCAGAATTCATTCGAAGGTGGAGTATGATGCTAAAATTGTTTAATAATAAGTATCAAATGTACTCCTAGGTCTCCAACTTGCAAAAGAAAATCCAAGGATGGAAGCAGGGAATTCATGAACCCTTGGATGCTACCATGGGCTGATACTATGCACTGTTACATCATTGCCCAGGCCATGGTTACTCACAGTAGGATCAACTACGCCATCTCGTAGATGGACTTAGGCATGAAACCAGGAGAACCCTTGGAACATATGACCAAGGGAGATTATCAGAGCTTAGGTCCCATTAGATTCATAGATTAATGGAGCAAGTAACTAAGGAAGAAGGAGAGCTACGTAAGAGAGAAAGTGCAGAAGAGTACAACCACGATCCTTCCCTCCAGAAAAAAGGGGATGAGATTCTGTGAGGAGGAGGAAGAGTCACCACTCAAAGAGATGGTGAATAGGAAAACCTTGCTGCTCAAAAAATTAACAGAAGTGTTGAAAAAGGTAGATCAAATGTGGGACTCCTTAGATAGTAGATTTGAATCTATCCTCAAAATCGTAGAGGAGTCTAAGGAGCGAAGTAGTGACTATGACAAAAAGAAAAAGAGGGATTTGGACCATGCACGTAACAAAGGTAAGGGTAAAATGGCTATCATCGAAGAGGTTGTGGATTCAAATACAGACAATGATAGTGGATGTGAGATATGCTAGTATGACCATCCTAAGGGATGTTTCCAAATAATCTCCCATCTACAAGAGTCTAGGGTGTATGCACTCAACCCATGACTTAACAAATGGCAAACACCCCAATGGTTACCTTATCCCCAAGGTAACCCAAGGCAGTTCCACCAACCTTTAACGTATTACCCAAGTGGAACTCTACCACAAACTATTGAGAAACACTAGCAGTGGCAATACCCATAGTCATGGGGGATGCCACTACCAAGGCAACAATACCCTTATCGGCAACCATATTTCATATGGCTATTACATGTAGTAGACAATCTCTCCACATGACTCTATTGGTCATGTGACTCCATAACGTCACTACCAAGCTCAGAAGTAATACAAAAATCCTTATCTTGAGAGAGACACACCACATACATACCATCCTCCAAACCCATCCGCAACTCTCACACTGAGAGCCCCATTACCATCGACTTCGGCAATGTAAGGGGTACTACCCACTTTACCATAGCAACCCAATGTCATGAGGGCTATGAATCCTCAAACAGTAGTTTTTTCTGACAACCTTATGTAGAAAATATCTTTCTTTAGAACTAAAAATCCAACCAAGCCCTCACCATCACAAGCGGTTGAACATTTGAACACCTCCCTACCAAGTAAAGCTTTGGGACCTCCTTTAACCCAAAAACCAAGATTAATGCACGCAGTTATGTTAACACATGTTGTTACTGATTGGATTAAGGTGGCCCACCTTCCCAAGAAATTCTATGATCTTGGAAGTCCTCTAATCTATCTCCAAGTTGATGGGAATGAACCTTGTAAAGCTCTTCTAGACTTAAGTTCTGGATTCAACTTAATATCACAAGATATGTACAAAGCCTGGAACTTGCCTCCATTAAGGAAGAGTAATATTTGACTAGAGCTGGTTGACTAGCCCATCACTGTCCCCTTGGGGCTAGTGGAGGACATTGTTACCACTGTGTGTGATTGGTCATATCCAGCTAATTTCTTAGTAATACAAGTGAGCAACGGTAAAGGGGACTTCCCAATAATAATGGGAAGAGCATGGCTAAGTACTATAGATGCATGCCTAGGAATCCATGATCTTTCCCTGGAAATATCCAAGAAAAAAACTTTTGGAAAGATCAAGAAGAAGAAAGTTCCATGCATCGCATACAGTGACATGGGGTGCCATTGCATGCAGAAATCATGGATTATGAGAATTTTAGCATTTCCTGCATGCAATCAGTATGCACAAGACATTAATATACAAAAGTGCCTATATGCAGTAGCCACACGACAAGAAGACACCCAATGGCTGATGGCTAATGAAGAGAGCAATTCACTAACATGCATGGAACTCACTAAGGGAATAACTAGTGCTTACATTAAAAGCATATATGCACTGGAGCAAGAGTGTCACCAACTTCCAACCCTTAACCTAAAAACATCAATTGGGGGAAGCTGGAAACTTCTAAAAGACTCAAACAAATGCTCTGATAAGAAAATACTAGTCGATGTGCAACAGACCAAACCTTATCATGAATCTAGAATGGTCAATGCACATAACACATCAGAGAAAAGATGATCTTACTCATTATTTTGGATCTCCCCCTTCCAACTTAGTCATGGGGGAGATGGCCACCTATGCTGATCAATCAAATCCCTCAATTCCTTTTTAAGTTTTTGTTTTACAAATTTCTTTAAATTTCCTTGTTTTTATTTTGCAACATCAGTCATAATTTTTCGTTTATTTGTATGATTATTTATTTTGTTAAGGTTTTTCACCTAATAAGTGCTCCTGGAGATGGTATAAATTGTATTCTATTGATTGCTAATGTTTGGTTTTTACCTTTGAGTGATGATGTTCATACTACGGTATGGTTCTTTTGATGTAATAGGCAATGAGTCCATGTCATCCATGCATCCATGAATTTCTATGGTCTCTCTTGGCTTGGAATTGTACTGTTCCTTTCCTTTAATAATAATAAGAACTATCAATGAATTGGTGACTGGGCATTTCTCAAACTAAGGAAGGACTCAAGGATTGAAAAGGGTGTGACTTCAAGGGAACTTGATGCATTTATGATGGCCATTCTCTTGGGTGCTTGGATGTTTTCTTCTTGAGTCCTCTATACCATTTCAACGCTGCTCCATTATCACACAAAACACAAAAAAAAAATAGTGGGAATTCAAAACATACCCCTTAGATGAAATAATCATTTGGGATACAAGCACTGGTTATGGAACTAAATAAACATGTTCCCTCTAACTAAGCCCCTTCTCACTTCCTACTTTCTTCTTTTTCGTTTCATTGGAATGATGGTGACTTTTTGGCAGAAGCATTCTTGTTACTTCAAGTGGATGGATTGGCCAAATGTATTAATGCGAAGTCATTGGATGTGGATTATTTGAGGCTAGATTTGGAATGAGATCTACTAAGTCACATTAACCATTAATACACAAGGGGCTATACATCACCTTGTTCTTGAGACTCCATTCCATTCTCTTTCTTCCATCCTTCTTTCTCCATTTTTCACCTCATTGCCGATTATATCAATAGTCTATATTTTGGTTGATGCATTATTCTCTTTTTGGTAAACTCTTGTGGTTAAGACTTTAACTCTTGTTTTCAAATGACATTTCTAGAGCCTACGGACTCTTTGAATGCAGGATTATCAGGGCATGAAGGGCATGAGCCTACTTTAGGGAGGACCCACTGGCATTCCTATTTGGTCCATCCATTAATTTCTTTCCCCTAAACATTTTTGCAATAAACATTTCTTTTGTTCATCTCCATCCCTAACATCCATTTTTATTGACGTTACCGTTGTTTCTTTTTCTCCATCTTCCTTATTCCTTATTCTTTTTCTCCATTCTCTCGCTGCTAGAGGTTCGCTCTTAGTCATGGGGGTCCTGGTCCAATTTTTTTGATTTTCTCTTAACCTCTACACCTTGGGTAGTCACCAATACTATACCTCCAAAATTCGCATTAGCCAACTCAGCCAATGGACTTTACATTGAGGTAAGGTATCAACTGCATTGTGATTCATTTACCCTTGCTAATATAAGACTGTGTTGTGTGTGCAGATGGTAATCATACACCAATGGATTGGATCTGGAGGAAACACTTGGAATGGATCGGTGCTGGAGTAGTTATGCAAGGAACAATATTGATGATGTGCTTATGGATGGATAAAGGAAGGCACAATCTTGGCGTCGGCAGCAACAGACTTCTTCTTTTCTTCTTTTCTCTCTCTCTCTCTTTTCTCTCTTCTCTCCCAACTTCCAAATAAGGTTGGATGTCAAATATGTATAGTGTTCACTCTTGTTGTCATGAACACTAATTTGTCATATATTGTAATGATGATCCGTTCACATGTCACCCCATTCACTGTTAGTGTCATTCAAGTCAATAATCCCGTACCTTTCCGATATTTTGTAAGAAACTCAAGGATGAGTTTTCATTTAGTCATGGGGGTATGATGAGCCGCGATATCGTGTATGCCCCTATGATATCACATACATGATATCGCAGCCTACCGAAACATCTATAAATAAGAGGTGGATTTTCCTATTTTAGGCATCTAGATTTAGCCCTTAGCCAAACTATAGCAGTTTTACCATTCCAGAGTTAGAATAATTTCTATGTGCCCATAGTAGGAGTCTTAAAGTGAATGAATCTTTATTCGAGAAAATTGTACCTAAGCACACATTTGTGTACAACAATAAAGACAAAATTTCTAATAAACCTTGCAGGATATGGACTAAGCTAAATAGGATTTAATTATTGTTAAATGTTTAAATGCTTTCCTAGACAATTAATCTCTCTCAACCCTTGACTCTCCTAGTTAAGTGCATTCAGTACGACTGCTTCGTGCACGTGTGTAATGCTTGGTAACCCAATAACGAGTAGCGTTTGGTAATCACAGTAGCGTTGCACTGGTTCAAGGTGTGTGCGGTAAGTGGGAACAGATACTGTTGCTAGGATAATTAGAACTTAGTTAATGAATAGTTAATGAAAGTTAGTCATTTAGTCTCTTCACCTTTCCTTTATTAGCATAGACGTTAAAAAGATAAAAGATATAAAAATCATACACCTCAGGCTTACTTAACCATACAACCGTGACAATACAAGTAAGTCTGGGAAGACAACGATTGATTAACCTTAAGTGTTCCATTAAGGCACGTAAGCACTTAGTCCTTGGAGTTTGATCGGATCGCGTGTGAGACACTCATATTTGTATGGTTGAGTGTAGGGATACCTCGCCACTCATCAATCATTAAAAATTTCATGGTAGGATATTATTGGCATATATTTTTTATTGATGTCCATGACTTTGTTTGCTCCTGTGATCATTGTGAACATGATGGTGGGATAATTGCTCATATGGAGGGGTCCCAATGGTGGATCTAACCATTGGAACCCTTCAACATTTGGGGCATCAATTTCATGGGGTCCATTTCTCCCATATCTAATGGGAAGACATATATAATTGTAGCTATTGACTACTATACAAAATGGACAGAAGCTATGGCTATCATTAACTACATATCCTTTACAATAGCTTGGTTTGTACAATAAAATGTTGTAAATAAGTTTAGGGGTGCCATGTGCACTTATTTCTAAAAATGGAGCTCATTTTATAGGAATCAATTTTCAGAAGCTCATGTAATGCTTGGGGGTTGAACATAAATTCAGAACTCCATACCAATCCCAAGCCAATGGTCGAGTAAAGATCACTAATTAGAAGATAACAAAAATAATAACAAGAATTATTAGTAAATATAGGAGGGATTGGAGCTTTAAAATTAATGATGCCCTTTGAGCCTATCATTTCACATGGAAACTTCCTATTATCTACTCTCCCTATGAGCTCATGTATGAAAAATTACCAACTTGTGACCTTAGCCTAGACTTGAAACTAGCACCAAAAGAATGGTTAATGAATCTCAACTTGCTAGATAAGAACCAATTAGTGGCCCTATCATCCAATGAAGTGCACAAGGCATATAACAAGCAACAACATGATCTTAGGATTAGGAAGGTTAAATTTCAACCAAGAGAAAAGTTTCTCTATTGGAATCCCATGCAAGTGCCACAATGAATTAAGTTCCAAATGTTATAGGAGGGACCTTATATTATTTATGAAACCTTTCCATACAAGGTCATGATAATTTACAAACTTGAAAGTCCAAGCAAGAAACTGCTAGTTAACACACAACAACTCAAGCCTTTTCAAGACCCCAAGATAGCTAATGATCACAACACCTCAACAAATGTATAGCATGCTCAATTTTTTAGATCTTCTTCTTCCAACTTAGTCATGGGGAAGATGGCCATCCATGCTGAACCAATTAAAGTGACTCCTTAATTTTTCATTTTTTTTCTATTTTTTACTTTTTCATTTTATTTTACACCTTTTTTAGTATGTTTTTCTTTGTTGAGTATTTTTTAAATTTTTTTATATTTTACCTTATTTGGTTTACATTTTTCCTATGGATGTCTTTGCTTTCTTTATTGCCACTAGGATTTAGTGTAACTATAACTACTAATTGATGGTGGTTTGTACTTTACAATGTTATTTAATTGCAAATGTCTAGTTTCTATCTTTCAATGTTGATGTTGGTAACTAAGACATTGCTTATTAATAGGTAGTGAGTCCACATCATCTATCAACCCACCAACTCTATGGTGTTCCCTTGTTCTAGAAATAAGAGGTTCTTTCTTAAATGCAACTTATAATGAACTTGTGACCTTCTTACTTTTAAAACTTGGGATGGATTAAATGGATAGACAGGGATGTGAATTCAAGGGGATTTGACACTTCTTGTACTTGCCCATCCTCTAAGGTGCATCAGTATCTTCATGGATTTGTTGCCATTCCTATGTCAATCAATAATAAGAAGCTAAGTCTTTGCATGGTCTAGTTCCCATAAAAAAACACAGAAAAAATAATAAAATGATAGGAATTTAAAGCACATCCCTTAGACATAATAATGGGCTACAAGCACTAATTATGGGGCTAGAAAGACATGTTACCCATTCTTGAAGGCATCCCTTTAACTAAGGCCCTCTTCACTTCTTGCTTCTCTTTTCTTCTTTCTTTGGAATGGTGATTGATATATTGGGCTATTCTTGCACCTTGGGTGGGTGGACTAGTCTAAGAGTATCAATGCATAGTCACTAGAAGTAATTGGTCTTAATCTAGACTAAGGATGGATTTTATCAAGTCATATTAACCACAAAATCCACAACGGACTTCATGTGACTATGATACAAGATTCTATTCCATACTCTCTTATCCATCTATGCTCTCCATCCATAACCTCACTACCTTTTCTCATGATTGTTTCAATGTCTTTATTTGAATACAGTTAAAATTATTTGGTAATTTTTATTGGTGATTAGGTTCTTAACTAATCACAATCATTAATCAGTTGTGGGGCCCACAAATTCCTTGGTTTGAGGACATGGAAGTGTATTAAGGGCATGAGCCTGCTATGGAAAGGATCCATTGACATACCCCTTGGTTAGGATAGTTAATTTTCTTATCCCTTAGACATTTTTTTTCAAACCTTACGAATTCCATGTTAATTGCATCCAATTTTACACTCCACAAACATTCTCCAAATCAAAACTCTTTGTTTTGTGTATATTCTTGCCCTCTTCAAGCATTTCATCATGTTGTTGGGTTTTTTGACTTCCTATGGACTTTAATTTTATGTGAAAACTCTTTATTTTTCCTTCATTTTTTCAATGGTAAACATTTTTTTCCAATAGCTTTATTGATGTGATCCCATCGACATAGTGGGCTACGTTGATGCATCCCCATTGATGCAAGTTAGCTACATTGATAAAGTATCTAGTCTTGCCTATATAAATGGGTGCACCCATCACATTTATGTCATCATTCATTTAATAGCTTAATGAGGTTCTTGTAGTTTGCTTTTCCAATAGTTAGAACATTTTCTAAGTGTCCATAGTAGGAGTTGCAAAGTATACGGATCTTTATTCGAACACTAATATACCTAGAAACTTTGGTGTAAACAAAAATTAATAAATTATATTTTTATAGGCTTAGATATTAGGTATTTGATAATAGATATTTGATATCAAGGATCCGATATCTTAGCTCCCAATATCAAAACCTAAATATTGTAGTATATGCTATGTTATTGGATATTTGCTATTGTGGAATACATGCCTACTGATAAATACAATACATGGATGCATGATTCATCCAATTCTATTGTCAATAGAGTAGTCAAAATCTTGTAGTTTTATTCTGTATTCCTAGAGAATAGTTAATGACTACTTGCAGTGTGGATTTGGGTCAGTTGTATGACATCTTATTTGAGTGGCAAAGTACCCAGACACATTTCATGAATGTCAATAAGATCAAGATTGATTTTTATTCCTTGCATCACTTTGAATTAGATTAAATTTACTTTTAATGCAATTTATATTCCATGTACCTAGTTAATATCTATATTTCATGCAAGTTAATCAATTGATGGCATGAGCTCAATCAATTTTGAGCATAAACATGCATTTTCTTGGTAATCCTAGCAACATTATTTCTTGGTTTTCCTAGTAGTGTAGTGCTTGGTAATCCTGATAGTGGATACATGGGTTTAGGACGTGTATGGCAAGCTGGGAATGGACACTCATCACCTATAGGCTAGTTTAGAATTTATCTTCTCATTGTTAATTAGATTAAATAATTAATTTCTCTATTATTTTTAGGAGTAGCATAAGGCTAGAACAACATCAACAATCATATGTCACTTTGGACTAAACCATACATGACAAAGCTACCACTAGTTAAAGTGGGAAGACATCGAACTATGATCAAGGCATAATGATCTAGATGCCACAACTAGTCCCATCCATGGAATTTAACTGGATCATACATGCACACTTGTCATTCATATGGTTGGGCATAGGTGGTACCTACCACTCACCAGAAATAAAGATGAACTTCTAGATAAATCTTGCAGCCCTTGGAATTAGCATAATGTTTACTTTAATGCACTTTACTGTTATAAAATTTACATTCATGAACATTAATTAATTAGGTGAATATAAATAATTAATGTATATAAATACGACCATCTTGAGCATACGTTAATGCTTGGTAATCCCAATAGTGCTTACACTTGGTAACCTAGTAGTGTTGAGGCTTGTTCAGAATGTGTACAACAAGTGGGAACATATGATTATGTTAGGATTAGCTTAAGGCATTAAATAGTTACTAGATTAATTAGCATTTAATCACTTTGTTTTCATGCGTAGGATAAATACATAAAATTAGAAAAGTTTTACAAATCATGTGCCTTACTTACACTTAACCATACCATCGTACCTCCACAAGTGTAACTAGAGAGACAATGATCACGCCCTTAAGTTCACTACCTAGATAATGTATATTTAGAGAGCTAAAGTTTGTGGAATTCAATAGGATCACTTAGTAAATGATGGTGATTCGTATGGTTGGATGTAGGGACTACTGTTGGTGACCGTTTGGGACGTGACCGCCAACGAGTGTCCTCGAATAGGATTTAGGTGCTTGCTGGTCTTCTGGCAACACCAAGGCCTAGATACCTTCAAATAGACTTAGTAGTTAATGTGAGTATGTGTGTGTGCTGTTGTGGTGTGCGGTTGTGAAAAATGAAATGATTGGGTTGTATGTAAAACTATAAATGACTTATCTTAAAGAGATTCAGCCAACTTTGCAAAGTACTATGAGTTGTTGAGAGTTCTTATTCTTTTAATTGCCTAGTCTACGTGGTCCTTATAATACCTACTTGTAACAAATAAAGTTTTGTAGAAACATTTGAGCACAACTCTGTGAATCTACTTCTAATTTTCCCCAGAGAAAGAGATAGTTCCACAAGAAAACTAGAAATAGAGCACGATTCAATGGAATTAGAAAGAAGAGAAAAAGAAAGCATATTTGTGTAAAGATCTCAAATATTTAGACAAGGTAAAATGATACTAGTAAACACTTCGCAATAAAGCTATCCCAAATTCAATAACTACGAATTGTTCAAACTTCCAAGGCTCAAATAAGCAATTTCTTCAAGACAATCCTACTATGCTACCCAAAAAATTGCTGCATAAGCTATCACGTAGGAGACTCCATTTTGGCTAGATAATGGATGTCAACAATTGCATTCAATAGAACCTTCAAAAGACTTGACAATTTTTGATTGAAATAACAAAGAGATTCACTTTAAAGATAAAAGAAGCTATTCTGGTCCTATCAAAATACCAAAGATTTTCTGAATCCTCTTGACTATTGAATCGTTCAACGGCTTGACTACATGCAAAGGCTCTCTTACAATAATCTCAATAGTGGTTCTTATACATTTCAAAATAATAAAATTCACTACTAAAATGCTCTTAAGGCTTTCAAGCACAAGCTCTTCTATGGCAAAATTTTAATAGAAATTCTCTATCATGCAACAAGAACAATAAGAGCAATCTAAAAATCCCAAAATTACTTGCCAATCATGATACCATCTAAACCACTATCTAAACAATTTTCAAACATAACTCACAGTACTATGACAAAGAGGCTGAAATGTTGTCTTTAGTAAGTCATCTTACAAGCAATCTTTCACAATGTCTTCTTTTCAATCTTCCTTCAAGACCCCAAGTGAGACCCCAAGTGTGTGATCCAAAAAGTATCTCCCCTTCCTTCCTACCCTTGAATCCATTTTATAGGATCTCAGAGGTAGTTAGGTAAGTTACAAATATTTTGGGTGGTTATAACCACCATAGAGACAAAAAAGCTGTAGTTGACAAGTGGCCTTTTTAGTTGCCAAGTTTCTTCATGGTAATCAAAATTAAAATTAGTAATAAATATCATAGTTGTAACTATCATAGGAAGTTACAACTTCCATAGGAATAAAAGGGATAATAGTCAAATGTCCCCTTTTTTCTTAAATCACATTATTTTTTTAACTATGAAAAAAAAACATTCATCAGAAACCTTGCCATGTAAAAAATCTAGTTAAGAGACAAGGGTGTGCAGAACCAAGTAACAGCTTCAAGTTCCAGGCCATGTAGTCAATATTTATCATTATTGATGCAGCCTTATAGAAGTTAACATCTGCTCCACTCCCAGCACTAATTCCTCCAACTGTTGCACATAACTTGGAACATTTTCTCACCACAAATTCAGATTGCCGCATCATTCTTGGCTGATGTGTTGTCACCAACGAGTTGATCGGAATCTCGATTAAGGGCAACAATAGAGGAGATTTTGATTTTTATTCTGATGTTCAGCAATTTTTGCAACTCATCTGATGTAGTATTCCCTCGCTTATGAGCTTGAAGAACTACCATGAAAGTGTCTAGAAGGATGGATTTGTGTTGCTAGATCTCTTGCTGGTTTTGGATTTTAATCATTTTTGCAGCAAGGCTTGAGATGTCCTGATAACCCTTGATGAAAACTTCTTGAGCAAGCAACTGGGAATTCTCCAGAGAATGAGGCTCCATTATTGTTGTAACTTGCTTGCTTACCATTGCGAATTTAATGTGATTTTGTTCATGCTCCCAAATCATACATGAACAGTTCCTCAAAATTTATCTTTCCTTGTCTTTGAGAAGCGCTACAGGCAAAGACGACGATGAACGCGAAGAAATGACCGCAGAAGAACAACCCTAGTTTTGCTGAGTCACAGCCTTGGGCTTTCTACCACATTTGCAAGCATTTTTGTTGTTGTAGCATTTTTTGTATATTATCACCCACAACCACAGGCACAGGCGCAAGCACCGTGGAGGAAATGATCTAGACCTATGGCTTGCTTTCCTGCACTGCTGCTTCAGATTCGAGTTTCACAGAACAAAAATAACATCGGGGCAACATCATATGACGCTAATGTCAGAATCAGGGCATTATTTNGAAAAACATGGAGTATCTCCAACAAAGTCTGAAAATGATTAAAAGAAAAAACCTATATATCAGNAAGCCTATCTTTGTTGCTCAATAGGTGTTCGGCCTGATATATAGGTTTTTTCTTTTAATCATTTTCAGACTTTGTTGGAGATACTCCATGTTTTTCATAGTGGCCTTTCCCAAGGTATCAGAAGGGAAACATATTTCTCAAAAACACATTGTTGTCCTCAACCTCCATGTGATTACGCTATAAGATTGAATATGGAAAAATAGGGACTTCACAAAAATTTGGCATGTCTCCATAAGCACCAAGGATTTCATTCACAATTGAATGATTGAAACCCTCCACATCTTTTAAGCTACAGTGGCTCCTCCATAAATCAGGTAGGTTCATTGCACCATATAGCAATGGTGCAAGAAAAATATTTTCATTCCAAAAATGCAGATTTTCTCATGGAAGTGTTCCTTGATAAAATGGTTCAGCCATAAAAATGTCCACCTTTCACATGGGCATCATCCACAATGTGAAACCAAAATTGAAGTTTTCTATCATATATAGGCAAATATCTTGTCAATTTATCCCTCTAACTTTACTCATAGAATTCAGTTTCACTCATTTTGATTACATGATTAGCATCACAACCTCGTAAACCCTGCTCCATTTGCAAATAAGTCCACTTGTTCCATGAAATGGCCAAAATATGCCAACATTTCTGCCCCCTTTAAAGGGTTAAAGAAATATATACAAGCCCCATTTTAAAACTAAACTTTACTTGAAGCTTTTATTGAACATTTTACAGCTGAAAAGATAAATCTTTTTCGAGGAAAATTCTCATAAAACAGAAGGTTTGGTGGTATAAAAACTTCATTCCTATAAGAAAACAAACAAACTGTACATTATCAAGTCCTTTATTCATGGACTATTCTTGAGATGAGAAGAGAATGATGAGGGTTACTCTGGTAGGAATCCTCATATCTCTAACCTTCTCATAAGTAATCTTTGAAGTGATGAATGTTGTTCTATTATTTTCTAGTACTGATGGCTGATGTTCTTCTTCAATCATTACATCTTTGTAACTTTCTATTATTAGCATATCCAATGCTGAAGTTGCCTTTGCCAAATCATTTGCTATAAGATTCTCTGCTCTGTTTATATACTCTATTTGGCAATGTTGAAACTAATCTAACATCTTACAAGAAAGTTGCTTATAGGGTCTTAAGAATGAGCTCTTTACTACACAGTTACCCTTTACTTGTTCACAAACTAATCTTGAGTCTCCTTTTATAGTAATTACTCTGATATTTTTGTCTAGAGCTATTCTTATACCAATACATAAAGCTTCATACTT